>JAVQKC010017071.1:0-12307 GCA_036025475.1 Philypnodon macrostomus
CAAAATGGCCGACTTCCTGTTTGTTGTAGAGTGGGGTCATAATAATATTTTATGTTGGGTACACTGTGGAGAATCACTGTACCAAGTTTCATTGCTCTCTGCCAAAGTAAGTGTGTCCAAAGTCCCATAGGGGTCATAAACAAGGAGGCGCTATAGAGGCATTCTTTATTTTACCTCTGTAAATTGCCTATGTACATTAAATATACACTAACCCAAATCACTGTGCCAAAATTAATGCATTTTTGTTTATGTTCAGCAGGATTAATGGCTGAGTTAAAGTGCTTCAGGGCATTAAATAATTATTAATTGATTGTCAATAATTGTAGATGTACCAAACTCAATCCAGTTCAGCGTCTTCATGACATGTACCTGTGTGCAACAGTTGAAAAAGACCCAGCAAAGACTTTTTGAGTTATTGCGTTCACAGTTTAAGCCCGGCCCCCAAACCGTGACAAACATTGGGAAGGGTCTATTTGTCTTTTTTGATGTTTGTGAAGGATGATTTTTGAGAAATTTTGTAAATTTTCCTTAAACGACATTCTTCTTTCAGTCTAAAGGGGGCGCTATAGAGGTAACTGCCATCATATTGGTCAGATGTGTTCAGGGCTGGGGGGTAATTATATCGGCGAAACAACAATATTATGGAATCACGTTGGTCCTCGTCCGCACATCCAGATGAACGCGAATTGCCTGATCAGTTTCAACTTTTGCACACAGGTACATATCATGAAGACGCTGAACTGGATTGAGTTTGGTACTTCTACAAATAATGACAATTAAATAATTTACTAATTAATGCCCTGATGCACTCCTGCTGAACATAAATCGCAATTGTATATTTACATACATAGGCAAATTACAGGCAACTTACCAAACAAATGCCGCTATAGCGCCCCCATGTAGTTTGCTTCAATTTATGTTTTTGACCCCTATGCGATTCTGGACACACTTACTTTGGCAGAGAGCAATAAAGCTTGGTTCAGTGATTCTCCACAGTGTACCCAACATAAAATATTATTATGACCCCGCCCTACAACAAACAGGAAGTTGGCCATTTTGGATTGAAATTGGGAAGTCGGGTATATTTGACAGCCTCTAACGTGCACATACTTTGCCTGATTAGGCTCTAACCTGAAATACTAATTACCCCCTGGCCCTGAACACATCTGACCAATATAATGCCAGTTACCTCTATAGTGCCCCAGAATAAGGGTGTTTCGGCGATATAAATGTTGCTGTCAGGGATGACAGCGTAGGTGTAGTTTGATTTAATTTTCCACCAAGTGAGAGATTTTGTATTGTCCACAGCAAGACCCATTCTCTTTATTAGCTGTGAAGTAGGCAGGGCTTGACATTAGCACTAGCCAAATGCAGGTAGATTTTACTTATGGCTAGTAACACATTTCACACATCACCAGCCAATTTGTCCTGTTGGATTTTACTGCTTACTATTTATCCAGCTATAGTAGACTTTATTACCTTTATAGTTATTGATAAGATATTAACCAACACCAAAATGATCCTACTTTTGAAAATTATGTTTTTTGTGTTTTTACCGGTATACTGTATCAAAAATGTCACAGTGGCAGAGTGGTTAGCTCTCCTGTCTCTCAACAAGTTTGTGGATTTGATCCTCCGATCAGGTGACTTACTATCGCTCTGATTGGAGTGTGCATGTCGTCCTTGTTTGAATGCATGCTCTCTCTTCTTCCCGCCATCGTCTAAAGCTATGCAGGTGTTTGCAATACATTTTGAAAACTAAGGTGTCCTGCCATAATCTATTTTAGGTCGGTTGTCTAATGCTAAACTTACTATAATGCAAAATGTTTTCCAGTATAATCCTCCTAAGCAAGCTAAAACAAAACTGTAGGCCCTATAATATGCTTTTTTCCCCACATTTTACAGTCTATATTGGATACATTTAGGTTACCATTTTACAATTTGCAACATGTACACAATATTTATCTGATACAAGCTGTTTTGTGGAGCTTTCACTTGGACTCGATGAGAAACACTCGTCGACACCTGTCTCTTTAAGAACCAAATCATTTGTGCCAGTTTTGAGGGGTTTCCAAAAAAACATGTTTTAGTTGAAAATTCATAGGTTATTCACAGCTATTTTTATTTTAAGTTTAAATAATCAAAAGCCAAATCCAAACCACTACTTAGGCGTAACTTAAGCAGTATGCAGACATGCTTCTACAGCGGAGTGTATATATCTGCTCTCTGTGTTTTACATTGAATCAAACAACAGGTAAAACAATCTGATTTGACAAGCTGGATGCAGCACTGGGCCATGTCTGCAGCTACACTTATCACTAACTTCCACAGTTTGTTTATACAAGTGTAATTACTTACTTACCCCCAAAGGTTGTCACTATCCAGTCCCATGCCTTCTCTTTCTGTGTATAATCATCATAAAACACGTGCCTGAGTCATAAATCAATTTAATTCCCTCAAACAGCCTTGCTTCAATGTGTATTTCACCGCTACGTGCTTCTGTGCCTTTTATTTTGGAAGTGTAGCAGAAGTTTATTTTCTTAACTCCGCACCTATACTTCCTGTACACCCGGCCGTGGCTTGGGAGATTGCTGAGCAGCCGCGGCAGATACGCTCTGAAATGGGATTCAATCGCGTAGCGTAGTGCTGCTCGTGATACGTGTGTAATACACGTGAACTGTCACATTGATTAACACAGAAAGAGATTCATACGCACTGTATGTTCAGTTACGCAGCGCTTATGCTCTGGTACAGCTTTGAATATTTTTGAATATTCAAATTCAATTCAAGCTTATTTTCATGTTATAAAACACAACCAACATTAACAGGCTATGTCAGAGCTTACTTTCAGTAAGTCCAGTCAACCTTTCTGTTTCATCATTTGATTTTCCACCAAGTGTATTTTGTATTGTCCACAGCAAGACCCATTTTCTTTATTAGCTGTGAAGTAGGCAGGTCATGACATTAGAATTAGCCAAATGCAGGTAGATTTTACTTATGCTAGTAACACATTTTCTATCACCAGCCAATTTGTTCTTTTGGCTTACATATTATTTATATATATTGTGTAGCAACTACAAAATTATCCTACTTTTGAAAATGATGTTTTTTGTGTTTTTACCATTATACTGTATCAAAAATATCACAGTGGCAGGGTGGTTATCTCTCCTGCCTCTCAGCATCATCACTCTGATTGGAGTGTGCATGTCGTCATTGTGTGACTGCATGTTCTTTCTTCTTCACGCCATCATCTAAAGATATGCAGGTGTTTGTGATACATTTTGAAAACTAAGGTGTCCTACCATAATCTATTTTTGATCTGTTGTCTAAAGCTAAACTTGTATCTTTGCCATTTTTACTATAAATGCATTTTGTATTTTGGATACTTTTAGGTCACCATTTTACAATTGGCAACATCAAACATACAATATTTATCTAATGCAAACTGTTTTGTGGAGCTCCCACATGATAGCAAACACTCTGATTAGACACCTGTCTCTTTAAGACAGGACCAAACCATTTGTGCCAATTTTGAGGGGTTACCAAAAAAAACCTTTTTCTTCTGGGATCAAATCAAAGCCCTCACAGCCAAACACACATGCCAATCAGATGCACTGTTAAATGGTGGTGGCAACAATGGTTCTCTGGGTTAATTTGTTGACCCATTGTAGTTTGCTTCAGTTTATTAAATCATTTATAGGTGAATACCATGGTGAATTAATTTTCAGCTCTTGGAGAGGACTAATGCTCAACATGCCTGAATGAAACAAAACACAACTTTTTGTGTGTGTGTGTTAGAGACAACATTAGAACATGGTTAAAAGCTCAGAAAAATTGATTTAGCAGAATATGGGACCTTTAAATTTACTGCAGCATTTATTCTAGCTTTACAAATCCAAATAGTCAAATATTTTTACATTGAATTGAATAGTGCTACATTATTACTTCTCCTATTTCCTCTGTTGCAGATGTAAATTCTTCAGTTTGACAGAGACGCCCGAGGACTACACTATCATTGTGGACGAGGAGGGCTTCAAAGGTGAGTGTGGTTTTAGCCTGGTTGATTAAAAAAAAAAAAGAGTATGGGCCGGAGGGATTGTCTATAGATATGAACTTCAAAGGTCTTTGTTGAAATACTAGTCTACTCTCAAAATGTCTATTAGTTGTCACATTGTTTCTCAAACACAGAGTACAAAGCAAAAAAATAAATTCACTAATAATGTATTTGAAATGATGTTAGCATTGTAATAAGGAGATCAGGGTTAAGAACAGTATGTTTTACATCGCATATTGTTTTTCCATTTATAGACTCTTCTTGTGTTTGCTTTCCTAAAGAGTGGCACTACAATAAAAGTGGACCATAATATATTCTTTATGGAGATATTAGCATTGGCTACAAATACTGGAAAATATGAATTAGATCATTTTGGCAACTGACCACATATCAGTGTCATGTAAGTAATGCCAGAGCCTGTTTAGAACTTTGGCTTTAGAATGCTTTGAATGTTTCTCAGGAAATTTTCTTGAGCAAACACTCTTATCTAGTTTCGAATACGGTAATAAAACCAGCAACTCAAAAGGGGCTATTTATGAACCAAATGTCAAAAATATAGTCCATTCAGCAGACCGTCCTTTCAGCCCATACTTTCCAAAGTCAACCCTTCAGCTTGGTTCCCGGTAAGACTTCATGGGTGTGACTTTACCCAGTTACCGTGGTGCCGCTGTAGGTCCGGCTTGGTGGTTGTCATGGCGACCGTTGTGTAACCCTATCGGATATGGCCGCCCGGGGGCTGGTGATGGGTTAGTGAGCGTTTTTCTGTGGGTGTCCGGAGTGACCCTGGCTGGTTACCGTGGAGACCAGCTGGTTACGTAATAACACAGGTAGGAACTGTGTGCACACAGACAGAGGAGAGTCTCAAGACAAGGGCAAGACAAATAAAAGGGGGTTAATATAGGGTATAGGGTAGACTATAGCCTGCAATACAATAGTAAAGATAAAGTACTCAGATGACTGCACAGTGTATTGCAAACACAATATTCATGATGGATTCAAAAATCACAATGGCACTAACTCCTGGTATTTAATCTTACATTTACACTACGGGTGAGCGATATGGTGATAAAAATTGTATTGTGATATGAAGTTGTGAAAATCTGCCCAATCTAGGAAGATTCATTCATGCTCTGCTTTTCACTGTTATTTTTGTGTTTGTATTAATTATAAGAAAAAAACTGTATTAAATATTATGATGAACACTGAATGGATTGGATGTACACTGAATTTGTAGTTAACACATAGTCCAGCAATAGAAAGTCATTCAGACAGTATCCAGGCTCAAGATCTGGAGATGGCACAAAAACCAATTTGGTTAAGGAGTGGGGTTAAAGCATATAATCCCTGCTCACGTTGCTCATGACTTCCCCAAAAACATTATATGTATACATTATATGTATATATATATATATATATATATATATATAAAATATGTTTTTTTTTCCATTCACATTGAATCTCTTTATTTCAATTTAACTGAATTCATCACAATTCCTGATCTACTTTTAACTTTACCACAGACCACTACCTTAATTTGCAGCATATTTAACCAATTTTTTGAAAATATTAAGTGAGTTTGATTCTTTTGTTTCTTTGTTAAGATTGTTTCATAATTTTTCACCGTTCACTGCAATACTTCGTTCCTTCACTTTGATTCTAATTCTTTTTTTTTTTTATAAAGACTTCTGTCCCTTTTAAATTGTAATTACTTTTTTATAATATTTTTTTGTTTGCTTTATACATTATTTGTAATATTTTAAACTCAACTAAATCATAAAATTTGAATACCTTATATTTCATAAAGAGTGGGATAGAGGGATCTCTATAGCGACTATTATTAATGATTTTCAAAACTCTTTTCTGTAGAATAAATAATGGTTGTGTATAGGTTTTACATGTTGCTCCCCAGATTTCTACACAGTAAGTTAAGGATGGACTAATCATTGAATTGTAGTGTTAATAATGCATAACTATTTAATGATGATTTTACTTTGTGTAATACACTATTTTTCCTTTTGTGTAATTTATGTGACTTCCAGGTGAGATCTTCAACAATCATGACTTCTAAGAATTTAGTTTATTTTACTTTTTGAATTTCATTCCCATCTATCTATCTATTTCTAACACAACTGACACATCCTTTTTTACTCTTTCATTAAACAATATGAAATTTGTCTTTTTCAAATTTAGTGACAGTTTATTTATATCAAACCAATCTTTTACCTATTTCAATTCATTATTTACCACTTGAATTGCTTCTTGTATGTTTGATCCTGAATAAAACAATGTTGTACCATCAGCAAATAAAATGCGCCCTAAAAACTTTGATACATTTACAAAGTCATTTATATATAAAACAAATAATTTCGGACCAAGGACCAACCCTTGTGATACTCCACAATTAATATCACACAGTTCTGATTTTGTGTTATCTATCTGAACAAATTGGTTTCTATTTTCTAAGTAGCTTTTCACCCATTGATGTGCAATACCTCTGATTCCATATTTATTTAGTTTTTGAAGTAGTCGTGAATGATCAAAGGCTTTTTTCAGGTCGATAAAAATACTTAAAAGATAGGTTGTCTATTGCTGTGGTTATTTTCTCTGTTAGTTCTTCAATTGCCATTACTGTTGAATGTTTTGTGCTAAAACCGTATTGTCCATTATTTAAAATGTTATATTTTTCTATAAATTTATCCAACCGTGTTACAAAAACCTTTTCTATTATTTTGGAAAACTGTGGAAGCAATGCCACTGGCCTATAGTTTGGAAAATTATGTTTGTCACCGTTTTTATATAATGGAACTACCTTGGCTATTTTCATTTCATAGTTTAACAATGTATCGCACAATAGCCTACCAAAAATGTTTACAAAATATTGTTACTGGAATCTGTATCTCTATCAACCACACTGGTCATTTAAATGTCTGTATCGTTTTTGGCTTCATTATTTCAGTATTTTATTTGACCCGCTGTCGGTCGTCTTCTTGATTGATTTTAGCGTTTTTGTTCATATTTCCAGAGTTGCCGGAGTCGGAGTACATCAGTGTTGCCGATGCCACATGGCTGGCCCTAAATGTGGTGTCGGGGGGCGGGAACGCATCCAGCTCTCAGCCAATCGGAGTCACCAAAATTGCCAAGTCAGTCATCGCTCCCCTGGCTGACCATAACATCTCTGTCTTCATGCTGTCTACATATCAGACCGACTACATCCTTGTAAGTTACACTTAAAATACCCAACACATTCAAATTATAGTTATTTAACTAGAGCCCTTGGAGAGTGCTAAACAGAACTTTCTGTGGGACTGGACACCCCTCCAGAAAAAATGACAAAATTAGTGACTTGTCTTTCTTTGTCTATTATTATTATATCTATTAATGACAACAATTAAAAAATAAGAAAATTATCTTACAACAATGAGAGGATATCAAAACCACAGAAACAACAGTAATAGGCTAATAAAACAATGTAATCTGGCAAGAAACTGAGAAGGAAACTTAGAATTAGCTGTGGCAATACTGCAACTTTGGCTGCAACATGGTTAAATGTCCAGGAGATTACACCAGAGACCAGTTAATGAAACTGTTTTCAGCCTTAGATGTCTGTCCCATTCCAGTGAATAAGAAATTCTTTGAAAAATCCAGATCAGTCCCAAAATCGAATAACTTCTTCCATGTGTACGATAATCCATCAGGAGCCTGCTTTTGTGGAAAGTGACGCTGACGACGTAGCCCCAGGGCAGGGCCACCAGAGGATAGCATAGATTAAAGTGTCTCTGTGGAGCAATAAACACATCTGTGGTGGTTTATATAGACAAGAATACTAAACGGATCTATGTCAGAGTCTCCTGAGATACTGTAGTGAGTAATTAGATGTTATTTGTGACTGGATCAGTTTTTTGTGTGACTTGTACGATATGAAGCCGAGATTCTCCTGTGAAGGCTGGTCCACGTATCAAAAACATAAATAAAGATCATAGAAACACACACGTGATGAGATTATCAACAGGACTGACTGAGAGGGTCTGAGCTTTATTATATACTGAGGTTTCGAGCTAGGTTGTCATTTTACAGCCAAACACTGGTGCTATCAGCTAAAGCACCACTCGAGTATGCTATAGCCCCATTGTGTCCTCATATAAACCCGGCCACAGCTCATCACACTGAAAGACCTTTTGACAGCTGACATACGGCCCTCGTAGAAGCGAAAGAATTGAATTTTGCCTTGTGTTTGAAGCTACCAGTTCACCTCTTTCACGAGAGTTGTTTCAAAATGTCAAGCAACAAAATTTTGCGTCTTTCGCATCCGGTGTGAACGCACCATAACCCTTACCCTGGCCTGCGGGATCATTGGGCCTAATTTCTTCTTTTCTTTTTAAGAAACATGGGAACATTGGGCTGTGGGAACAATGGGCCGTGGGAATAATGGGCCGTGGGAATAATGGGCTAACCCCATTTTTTTTAAAGGGGAACTGTGTCAAATCTTGTGGTGTAGTTGAAAGGAAGATATTTGTTGAGTGTCCATTCAACTGTGTACAATGGCATACAAATTCTGCTTTTTTGTAGGTGAAGGTCTTGTTGCAGTAAGAAAAATGTGTCCTCTGAATTTGACCCATCCTTCAATGTCGCTGGGGCGACCTGTGAGGAGCAGAGGGTGACTGGCCGGGGGACACTTCTCCTGATCTTGGTCAAGATATACCTAGTGGGATTTTTAGCTTGTTGTTGTTCATGATTTAGGTTGATGGAAGAAACCAAAGTACCCAGAGAAAACCCTCTCTTGGTAAAGTAGCCAAAGCAGTCGTCAGCTCAACACTTCTGTTTATAAAGCTGTTGAGGACAAACAGGAGTTGGGACCATGGATGTGTTATTAGAGGGGGCAGAATGGAAAGATGGACTTGTTTTGCTCTATGACGCATAGTGCCAAGGATTTTTTTTTACTTCCGCTTTATGGAGGTCACCATCTTCAAATTTTGGGCCCAACATGTGCAGTACGAGGATCTGATCAGGCACACTACGGCCTTCGAGCCCCAGCTGGACCGTGTGGTTAGTTCTGACCAATCAGCATGAAGGTGAGATAGAACGGTCACGTGACTAATAACAAAAGTTATTTTTCGTCCGATTTGGGGATTTTGAACAGAGAAAAAAATAGAGAATAAACACCACTAAAACAAACCATTTTGGAAGTTGTAGGTGTCCTGACAGCCGAGCACTAGGCGTTTCTTTTTACATTGCAGTCAATGGGAAAAATCCTTTTTGGGCTAGGGGTATTTCTGGCTGCAGTACCACCAAGTGACCACTACGCAGATTGGAACCAAGACTGAGGGGGTGGTGCCTTATCCTGATAATATAATAGATGGGGCCCAAAGGTGGGTCTAGTGAGATTTGGTAGGGGCACTATGGAATTTCAGTTATAACAAACTATTTAAAGTGTGATGAATCATGCAGTTCCCCTGAGATAGCATGTTTTTCTCACAAGGGGGCACAATTTCAATTTCAGTTAGCAGAAGCCATTATCCAAAGCCAATGTTGTGTTTAGATCTGCATACTGTTTATATTTCTACAAAAATTGTTGTTGTCCATTTCAAACAGGGAAACATTTTTCATTCACTGAAAAACACACTGGCATCTTCCCACACAAACTATAAATGCCCAATACCAAATGGGGAAAAATCCTTAAATTTGACTCCCTGTTCTATGATGTAAAGTAGGTAATCTGTAGTCTGTAGAGGTCAGGGGAGGGACTAATGTAAAACTCGAAAAATGGTAACCTGCAAAGTCTGGTGTGATGTTGATGAAGAGGCCAGGGGAGGGGACTAAATTGAAACTGGAAGACTACTTGTGTTAAGCAATTGGCTGCTCTATCCACCCCCACCCCCTCTATATATATCCAACCACACACATTGTTCTGCTCATCCCCCATTAAAATATATAGAGTTATAGAATGTGTGATGTGACCGAACAATAAGCTATAGATGTGCCCAGGACTGAGTGTTACAGTATAAACTCACTAATGGACAAATTGGGCAGTGTTTGGTGACAGACACTTCTTCCAGCGCATTCACCCCCATCCAGTCACCCATTGCGGCCCAAATCGGGAGCACTTGCCTTGGCCGGTTGCCTCTGAACACGCTGGCTCCACTCTACCGTCACATTTAGGCTAAAGTAGTGTCCCTTCTGGTAGTGACCACAGTCCCGGCCCGGTGCGGCTCTGCTCCGGTGGTTTAGTGGAGCAGTACTTTGAGGTCAGGGACTGTAGAATGTGTGCTGGGTCTCTCATGGTCAGCTGAGGAAGACCCCAGAGGGCCACTTCAAGTACCGCGGCCAAGTCTCATTGACAAAAAGAGGTCATTATTGTGAACATAGACCTAATTATGATTTTTTTTTTAGTAAAGGATATGTATCGGTTAAGAAATGTTCTAGAGTGTATCCCACCTTAGGCCTTAGGCCTATAGCTGCAAGGAATGGCCCAACATTTGACCCTCAGCCACAGTAGGAAAATAAAAAAACATTTACATTTTATTGCAACCAGTTGTAAAGCATGGTACAGTACAAGAACTAAAAGTAAGGGAACACATTCTGAAGTCTTCATTTATATGAGCTTTGACTACCCTTGACTAATTACTAAGATTTCTTTATTCATAGTTATTATTTCTGTGTGCTTGAAGTAACTGAACACTAAAACTACTTTTTTGTGGGCAAACTGTACAGATGGGGCTTTAATAGCGCTGTCTATTAAGCCTTGTTAAACATTTTAGAAAAACATTTTTAAATCTAAGTGTTGCCCTCTTTAGGTTAAACAGTGGCTACTGCAGTTGAATTTTTCTATTAGTTAAAAAGGTACAGTGGTACATTACTATGTCACAGGCCCGTTGGACTCTGATGAATCCCATTAATTTTTTCCATAGACTTAGACAAATCCATATTTTAAGAGTTTAAAAGCTTAAAGGGTAATCAGCTAGTTGCTAACTCACAATCATTGCGGCAATATTTTCAGCTAAAAGGAATAATTTTAATATGAAACTCAGTGAAATACATTAAAAGCTTTTCTTGTTTACAACTTTCAGACACGCTTTTAGATTGCAAATAGTTGACACATGACTCCATCGGTCTTTTAAACAAAAGGTGTGGGATCCAGTCAAGTAGGTGGGGGAACAGGGGGATTCAGGTAAAAAGGTCCTGGTCCCAATTTGGGAGGTAAGGGATTATGTTCCTTCTTGTTCCTCCTCAAATTAAGCCTACAGTACATCCAACACTAACAATAGACACATCGCGTTCTAAAACTCCTTTAAAACCCAGGCATCTCACTCAAATGTTGCCATGTCCCAACTTACTTGAGATGTGTTGCTCATATCAAATTCTACATGAGCTGTGTGTTTTTTTTTTTTTTAAATGGTAAAATAATTCTTTTTGAACAAATAAAATACAGTTTTATGAGATTTATGACATTTACGATATTATACACATTGTCCAACTTTTTCTGAATTGCTTTCTTCCTTTTTTCTGTTCCATGGCCATGTTTTCATTGACAAAAAAGAGCTCATTAGTCTGTAGTAAAGTTTTTCAAAAGCTCTGGATGCCATTTCACATGTGCAGCTGCTGGCTTCAAACCCCCACACTGCAAAAGTAACACCAGATCATTAAAACGGCCCAAAATGACCCTCTTTAAAGCCCTCTACGCTGATCTCACGTGAGAGCCTTCATTATGTGAGTGCAGCACAACTCGTCCAAGACCCAGTCAAACTATTTTTATCCACCACGGGCCCCAAGCGCCAAGAGCCTAATGGTGTCATTTGTATTGTTAATGCTAATGCTCTATTAGTTTGTTCCATTTGGCTTTGCACAGGTGCTTTACTGGGGCCTGGAGTTAGGCTAGAGCAGGCGTTATGGCAGGGCTACAGCTCCCTCTAGTGGATCTCACAGGAATGGGATGTACTGTAGGAGAGAAGTGAGTTCATTTGCAAAAGCACATATTTCAAGTTCAGGTTATATCAGTGAGAGGCTTTGGTCAAAGGAGCATGCATTTAAGCTACATAACCTGATATTTTTACTTTGTATTTGAGTGAAAATAATTATACATTCAATAATACAGCATACCAGAAGTAATCTGAGAAAAAAAAATAGACTCTGAGACCCTCTGTGGGCTGTATTATAAGAGTTTAAAATGAGACTCTGAGACCCTCTGTGGGCTGTATTATAAGGGTTTAAAATGAGACTCTGAGACCCTCTGTGGGCTGTATTATAAGGGTTTAAAAT
>JAVQKC010017091.1:0-16801 GCA_036025475.1 Philypnodon macrostomus
CATCACTGTAGAGGCTGCACCGATCCGCCTGTCAATCTCCCGCTCCATCCTTCCCTCACTCGTGAACAAGACCCCAAGATACTTGAACTCCTCCACTTGAGGCAGGGACTCTCCTCCAACCTGGAGAGGGCAAGCCACCCTTTTCCGGTTGAGAACCATGGCCTCAGACTTGGAGGTGCTGATTCTCATCCCACTCGGCAACAATAAAACAATAAAATTGTAATTCCAGTATTTTAAGGCCTTTTTTAAACTTGTACTCATTGTTTATTTATTATCATGAAATTATTATGGCCAATATATTCATGACCACAAAAATCAATATTGTCCCATGCCCCATAAAAAGTAATTTGCAATAATGAAAATAAGGGATGAAATTGGGTCTCATACTCCAGTTAAAAAGTGCAAGAACAGAAAATAAAGAATAAGGTATGTTTTGCTGTAGCTATATAAACTAGATATGGCTAAAAACAATATTACTTCTTCATCAACCTGCCCACTGCTGACTTTTACAACACAGGTCTGGTACGCTGTTTTATTATCAGAGTTCATTTCAAGTAAAAAATTGTAAAAAGTTCAAAGATAGCAATAGAAGATTAGACAGGACTTTTATGTTTCCTTAAAGTCATATAAAAGACTGAAACATAAAAATATAGCAGCCAGCACAATTTACTGTGCAACACATCAAATTGAGGACCAGGGATATCTGTACAGCCGTGTCAGTCTGCACAAAGAAACAGTGTAGATGTAGTCCATTTTTGCAGAGGTGTATACTTATTTGACAAGCAATATTTTTTAGAATCATATTTTTAATCCCATTTATTGATCTAATAGCATGCAGGAGCAGTCTTATGAGGGACACCTTTGACAGTGGACAAAAAATATATTGCACCTGTGACTGTGTGTGTGCTTATAAAACAGTGCAAAGAAATAGCAATAAACAGAGACATGAAGCAAAGTGAACCCTGAAATTAGCAGTATATTAACTGGATGTTTGACTGGGGAATAAAATCATAACTATGTATACATATGGTGATGTAGTGGTATGCTCAAATTCAAAGAACAAATCTGGGCAAAAGAGTGTTGTTTTCAACTGTGGTGCAACCTCAAATATTAGTGTCAAGACCACTCCTTGCAGCGTGGATTGCAGAAAACATTTCAAACTATTGCTAATAATAGTGATTCAATTTTAGTTCAATTCAACTTGATTTGTATAGCTATATTTCAACATAAGTGACTCAGTGGCTTACCAGAAGGAGATGCTAATACTGTAAAGAATGGACACCTACTGCATTGAATTGTGGAGGAGTGTGTTATATTTGGAAGGGTCACTCTAATGTTATTACTGAAACAATGTCTAACTAACAACATATAAGATACACAACAGTTATAACAGTCACTGTACAGACTCTATTTTTACTCCCCAAGATGCAAAAACAGTAAAGTGTGGGTGTTAGAGATGAGATGGTTGACCTCAAAATACAAGTAATGCCTATTTCAGCATACATTCTTGACCCAAAAGCATAGCTCTGTTATACATGAGAGTATTGTGTTATGTGTGATGGTGCATTCACTGACCTCCTACCAAAGATGCGTAGATGGAATGGCCTATTGTTGTGGTGGATTCGAGGGGCCGGCTCAGCACAGGTCACCTCAGCATTGTTGGGTCCAGTTGTGGGCGATGGGTTTGAGGACGTTGTTGTAGATGATACCACTTCTGCGTCACCATCAGGAACAAACTCTGGACCAGGTTTCTCCTCAGATTCCTGGGCAGGTTTCTCCTCCTCCTGCTCCATCACGGGATGCTCAAAATGGGGTAAAAGTCTGTGAATGTTCGGCCATTACGCTCCTCCAAGGGTCCCAAGAATACTGGTCTCAGTTTGAATGAATAGGCAGTACAAAGGCTTGAAATTCTATGTCCAAAAAGGAATCACAAGTAGCAGAGCTAGGCAAGATGCTTGATGTCCCAAAATGTGACTAGATTGTGAGGTAGACTGGCCTTTGGTTTAAATGGTTGGGTCACTTTCAAAAATGTATTGCAAAAAGTTCTTAGTGTAGGTGCAAAGAGATATTGACTATTGCGACTGAAACTGCCAAAGATGAGCTGGAAACTCAGTGCATATTCAAATTAGATCTATATAATTATAGTAATGTATTTAAAGAGGAAACGTATGTAGAACATCTATTATAGGATATAGCTGCCCCGGACAGGAAAACCTAGGACTCAATCTCATAAATAAACTGCAGATAGTTATTCTAAGTAAATAGTTCTTATAGAGACAATTTAATCAGTGAGTGAGTAGTCTATGTAAGTTATTGCCTAAAATGACACAATAGAATATCAAGATATGTAGGAAAATATAACATCTATAGCTAATCAAGTTATATAGTCCGTCAAATCACTTAAGTTGCATGTCACAACTATTGCTTATAATAGCATCTATGACTTACAAATTGACCGTTTTTTGTTTTTTTTTACATTACAATGGTCACCCAGAAAACATGGCTATAACAACATTGCATAGGCTGAAGCCATTTGGCAGACTATCGTGACTAACAATGACTAATATTGCCTTACGTAAACTAGGATTTTAAAATTAAGTATATCTGAGTAGTAGACCCAACTTTAAACATACAAATTATTAGCCAAAACATGCCAGTAGTTAGAAGGTAAAGCCAGTAGGTAAAGCTAATAAAAAAAAGGCAGGATAGGAAGATCTTTGGAGGGTATCAGGGTTCACGTGATAAAACGTTGAGTACTGTTGACTAAAACGTTAACTCTTAACTGTCTCGAAAAGTAGCGGAACAATCTCCATGTGACAAGTTTGGTCAAAAGCAGGTAAACGAAAGGCTAAAACTATAAAAGACAAAATGTATAGCAACTAGTGTCACAGAGAATTTGAGTGTGAAAACGGCAGCATGAAGAAGAAAAAGAAAAAGAAAAAGAAGAAGAAGAAGACGGGGCACTGACACAGGAAGCACCGTTTTCAGAGCCTCCTTGCGTGCACTTTTCTCACCAGCCACTTTTTCTGTTTTTAGCTTCTGTCTTCACCACCAGGAAGCAACAAAATATACTATTCTCCTCCTACTGAGTCTCAAGAAAAAAATAAGCAGAAGAAAGGAAGCCTCACAACAAATCCTGCCCGTTTCCAAAAGCGAGGAGACCAACTTAAGCCAGTTTCCTACGAGTCTTCCTCTTCATTGCGTTGTTTTTACGCATGACAACGGTGAGGGCTTGTCGTCCTCTTAAGTGTTTCTCGTTAGTTTTTATTCCACCACGTCCTGTCTCCCTCTCTTTTGCCCTAGTCCCGCCTCTTCGCGCGTTTCTAGTCGCTGATTGGATGGGAAAAGTGACAGGTGGGCGCACTGCCACCTGCTGGAGTTTGGAAGACGGTACGCGTTAAATAAAGAGAGGAAATGAACTAATTTTCTCCTCTCACACAGAGCTGAAGGACGTGACACACTTCAAGCCTGTTACAAGGGCAGCCTGTTTTCTTTGCTGAAAAAAAATTAACTAAAAATGGTCATTTTGACAGTAGACATAGAGAACTCGCTCTGTTTTATAGGCTACATAGACAAAGAAAGAGAGTGTTCAGACTATAATGATGTACATTTAAGTGGCACAAACCAGGCCAATGTGACAATATTACAAACGCATGTGAAACAGTAACAATTAAATCATCCAGGCCTATGTCTATATATAGCCATCTTCAGAAATACGCTTGTTGCTTGCTCACAATCTATTGCTAATCAGATTAACCCCTACTGATTTGTGAATAACATAATAATATACATAATCAAGTGACTAATGGTGTGCTGACATGAGTCAAAATGTGGGACGCTGGATTTGAGCTGAAAACGCAAAGTGAGAAATCTGTTTCCTAGACAATTTCAAACAATATAGTGACTACATAAATAGACAGTGATATTAAGCTATTGTGCGTATACGGTGCAGTACACAGCAATAGTTGGACTTCTGCTCTCATTCCAAGCCCAAGTGAGAGGACTTCTTGTGCCATCCCAATCGTAGATAAATTGAGAGGGTTCTGTCAGGAAGGGCATTTGGTGTGAAGCCAAATGCACCCATAACTGTCAGACGATATGTATGAAACATGTATTATTTTAAGGATTCCACACAATTAGTTAATTAGTTTAGGATGTTTGAAGCTAACTATAAACTCAGGGCTTTATTTGAGATATAAAAGTCAACAATAGTATTTTCCTTAGTGTAAAACCTCCCTCTGTTAGTTTAGTGCCGTGCCTCTGAGTTCTCCTCCTACACCAGTGGGTTTATATAAAGATGGTGCAGCAGCCCACATCACGGGCACAGTAAAATATGTGTTAACTTTCCTATTTCCACTGTATGAAAACATTTTACCTGCTATTTTGTCTGTTGTAGAAATTATGTATGTTTTTAAACAATGCATACGCTTGTATAATGCAGATAAGTGAAATTTCCACACTACTTAGTGTGATAAAGACGCCACTCTCTTTACATGGCAGTACATCTCTGGTATAAGGCTATTCTGGATCAGCAGGATGGTGGAGAGAGGAGGCCTGAGATGAAGACAGTAGAGAGGTGTAACCTAATACAAAGGGACAGCCATCTTTCACATTCAAGTTCACTAAGCCATAAAAAAACATATATGGTCCTTGATTTGAATGTGTTTTCGATAAGCCAGAACAGAGGCCAAAAATAAAATGCCTCTGAATGCAATTAGAAAAGCTTAAAGACAATGAGATTTCCTCGTGTGATTTTGTAAGTTAGTGTCATTATAGTTTGTAAGTTTGATTACATTTAGTTGGCTCATAAAGGTGAACACTGTACTCAATGCCCATAACGTGATTTGGCTTCATTTATGGATTCTTTTTTGTTTCGTTTTTGTTAGAAACCGTGTTAAATTACAAGTGTAGAAATGATTTATGAAACAACTGCAGTTTGCTAACTTACTAACTCATCAGGTGTGACTGTACCCAATAATAGACTGGTTATAAACAGCAACTGCAATAATGTCAAGTTATTAAGCATTTATGCTAATAAAAGTCACCACATCATGCACTATATGTTCTGACAATAAATGTCTAATTAGCTTTTTAAGTGTGACTTTTTTTACCTTTTATAAATAGTTGAATCTTTTAACAAGCATTAACATTAACATTAAGATATTGACACTAAAAATCTAAAGTAAATTCAAATCCATCCAGTTTTGACAAATGCATGGCGTTAAATTATTACATTCACTTCTGTTATTAGCACTGACTTTGACTCGTGTCTGACTTTGATTTCAAAGGTTTAAAGACGTCCATCAAAGTGTCCAGGCCCTGCCCTCCTCAGATCTGCACCTCTTTGTTAGGACCATAATAAGTGTTCTGCAAAACATTAATGCTCATCAAACACAAAAGTGAAGGTCTGATCTGAGACTGTGGCCTGTTAAACATAAACAGTACGTGACGTGATCAACTTAATCTAATTATGCAACTTTGAAGACTTTATACTATTTTAGACCATGTTCAGACCACAGAAAGAAGTGTGCAGAGATATACAAGCTATGAGGCAGACAAACCTACAGACCTACACTGAACTAAATAAACCTTTGTTTAGATTCTGTATTTTTTTCTACTGGCTTAATGCAAAAATACTTCTATCAGCTTTACCCTATACACATTGTGTTATGGCTGAAGAATTGAGCATCTAATACAGTTCATGTCTTTAAAGATTGCAGTAGTTTTCCAGTATGAAGACAAATATGCATGTTTTTATTTGAGGAAAACTGCTTTTGTTATCAAATAATAGAAATAATAGAAAGGATCTGAAGACTTTCATATTTCAACCAGACTATATAAGGATTTGTATGATAATACTGTATTTAGCACGTGATGGCTAGCTCTGGCTAATCACATGCCCAAATAACAAATGCTCTAATTGGCTGTTTGTGTATAGACTTATATAAGTGGCATTCAGAAATCTTTATTGGAAAAGTGTTTGTTCCAAAACTATAAAGGGAATGAGGGTAAATCACCCATGTGACATTTACCAAGGTGAAAAGTGCAGAGCTAAACAGTTAAGGTGAGTTGTAAATTGTGGATGGAGGTATTATCTTTGCAGATTTTTCACTGCATTTTTGACAGCTAGAGATAGATACAGAGAGCAAAAACCGGGTCAATATTCCACTTCTGGTTTTGAATCCTTGCAGCGTGCACCTCCTCCTGTGGGTGCAGTAGGTGTAAGTGGGAGTGGGCAGGTGCTGTATAGAAGCGCGTTACATAAAAACGCTTATGAAATCGATTCCTTTTAGTTTATACAAGTGACTCATTTTGCCCAATGCCTTGAAAAGACTGAGAGAGTGATTATAACATCAAACGGTGTCGAAAGGGGTCAATACAAACTCACTTATAAGGATTAAGTACCGTATTATCTGCTCACTATATATTTATTTGGTACAATATAGGCCTATTTACAATATCCATTACAGTCTTTGTATTTCCATTGGGACCAATATATATATAATTTATTTTCAATTAAACCAGTTTGTGGATCATTATTTTCTGAACAAGATCATTTACATTTTTGCAATACAGTGTACATATTGTATTATTTTACTGAACTAATCTGTTTAATCACTTATAGTAGAGAGTAATATCCTAATTTGTCATCTAGGGCTTGGTTGTATTATGAAGCTCCCATTTGGTCTACACCATTTGTCAACATTGTATTAATGGTTTCTTAAATTACAGAGTTTCAATGAAATACCCGAGTGCCAAGAAACCACAATGTATGTACTTGTAATTGAAACGGATCAAAGGGAATTAGGATCAACTCTATATTCATTTGCATCATGTTTGTCTTTTTGACTTCCTCTCTGAAGCAAATAGGTCACACTTTTAGTTTAAAGGGTCTGCGTTGGATTGCACAGCATTTTCAGCCGTCTCACAAATTGTCCCACACTTTAACTTGTGCCAGCACAGACATTATATTTATCCACAATTAATTAATATATACTTTTCTCCACATTCATGAAACGGTTAGACTCTGATGAAGCGGCAGACTACTTCTAAAGCTGACAGTAAATGGCCAATTAGACAAGCTGAATAACAATGATGAACTGTGTTTGTCTTTATATTGTCCAGCTTTGTCCCAGTCAAACACGTTTTATGTCCTACATTTGATTCTGATACTAATTCTTATACCACTAAAAAGTAAATCTAGTTTATAGCCCACCCTTTGTGTGTATTCGCTGTGGTCCTATAAGATAACACTGTGCCTTGTCTGTTCTGTTCAAAGGGACCAGGCCCCACATCATTAACTGCAGTGTCTTTGTTGTTGATGTGATTGAATGACTTTGTAACATCCGCGGGTCGCGCTGGTGTGGGGCTGTAGCTTCATAAAAGAGTGCTCTAATACGTTTACACCGATCTGATCTCACTTCTGAAGAGGCCCCTTCAAACAGCAGCTGGAAAACTCATCAACACAAAGACACCAGAAACATTAATGTAGTTACCAGGCTCGGATGAGGACAGGAAGTCTATTATCTGACACAACAAGAAAAATGGCCGCCACTGATTGAGAAAAAATAACAATGCAAAGGGACCAGACTCAACAGAGAATTATTCTAGCTTTTACAAAATGTCGGGGAGATGTATATATACTCCTCTTTTCTGCACAAGCTGAGCATTTCATTTTAATTCCCCTTAGTATCAATTGCAGTTAGCGATTGCTCCTTTTTCTGAACATGTAAAAATTATAAACTGTGCAGGATTCTGTAATATTTTTTTGATCGTCATCAGTTAGTTTAGTGGTTACATCACTTCTAGTCTTCCAGTATACTTTGTTGTCCATGTGCGTGTGGTAAATTGTCCTCTACATTTGACACATTCAATGCAGCTGGGGAAACCTGTCCGGAGCAGTGGGCACCCTTGAACCAGATCTTGAACCAGATCTTGAGCCAGAATCTTGGTCAGGACCTTGGCAAGGCAAGGCAAGGCAAGTTTATTTGTACAGCACAATTCATACACAAGGCAAGACAAGACAAGTTAAAGAACATAATACAATTAAAAACACAACAATAAGATTAATTAAATTTAAAAATCAAAAGTTTGAAGATAAGCACCACACTCAGTTGTCATATGCACAGCTAAACAGAACAGTTTTCAGCCTGGACTTAAACATTGTAAGAGTAGAGGCCAGCGTTGGAATGTATGTACAGCAACAGTGAAAAAGTTGAAAATAACAGTATATTTGGTGTGTAAATGATGCCAGTTCAGAGAAGGGAAAATGTAATAATCGAATAAATGCATATATTATTATACTACTATATACATTCAAGGACATGCTATCATTTAATCATTAAAAGTGGGACACCTGGTCACCATATAATAGGCGGCAGAACAATTCAGCCCTTCAGGGACATTCATATTCTGATGCTGATGGGGCAACCTGTCAGGAGCAGTGGGCGACTGCATCTTCAGATCTTGAGCCAGTATCTTGGTCAGAATGTACATAGCTGGAGGATTAGCCTATTAGTTTGCACCTAGGGAAAACCCACTCAGACACAAGGAGAACATGCAAACTCGAATCCAGAGCACAAGAAGAAAATCCTATTTGATTTAGGATCTTTTTGTTGTGCCACACCAACCCATTATAAACGTTTAGAAGACTGTACCAGTCAAACACAAACTTTGATAGTAAGTCCATTGTAACTTTTGGCGGCAATAAAAGTCCCAGAAACACTTTCAAGCTACAACAGCCCGATCTAAGCAGCCATAACGCACAATTGCTCTGACCAGTATTAGCAAAGAATATGACTTCTGCAACCTTTACAAAAGCTACTAATTAAACTTGTAGCCTTTCAGCGCTGATGGCAAACCACAAAATGAAGGGACATTAAGACGCAATAGCTCTAAACAGGCCGTACTGTAGTCCACACCTCTTTGATACAAAAGGTGAAAATAATTTGCGCTGTCTATTTTCACCAGTGTAAGAAAGCTGCAGATAAACAGGAGTGTAGTGGTATCTAATTAAATCTAATGTGTGCCTGAGTGTGTGGTCATAGTGGTTAGGGCAGTGGTAAAGGCCATCGATTTCTTACTTGAGTAGATTTTTATAAATTCAGTAAGAGAACATTTATCCATTTATCTGTATCTTATCTAGGCATAGCTTTAATATTTTGTGTGTATATATATATATTTTTTTTATTATATATTTTATTACAGAAATTTTCTCATTATCCTTTCTATTTCTGTCTGATGACAAGAATATACAAAAACTGATTTGTTTGACTCTTAAGAAACTAAAGAAACAATACTCTTACTTGAGTAAAATGATTACCTACTACACCCACCTCTGATTACAACACTTAATGGTATTAATAAGATAAGATCAACTTGTCCTGATGAGAATTGTCTTGGGCTACAGTGCAACTTCACACTGCATCATAGGTCACACATGTTAAATACACATACATTCAATATTGTAGGCATAAAACAGCACAGCCTCACAGCAAGAAGGTCCCGGGGTCGCGTCTCGGACCGGGCACCAGGGCCTTTCTGTGTGGAGTTTATATGTTTCTCCCCGTGTCTGGGTGGGTTTCCTCTGGGTACTCCGGCTTCCCCATCAGCCCAAAATATGCACCAACCCAAAACATATAGGTACATACAGACCAAGATCCTGCTTCACGATCTGGAGATGGGTCCCCGGGCGATGCCTGAGGCGGTCCTTTGCTCCTGACAGGTTGCCCCAGCGGCATGGGTCAAATGCAGAGGTCAAATTTCCCTAAAGTGGCAATAAAGTGTGACCTTAACCTAAAACCTACAAAAAAAATAAGACATAAAGTATTGGTATATCTAATTTGACTTCATCTTCAATTTGTAATTCATTCCATTCGAAGACCTAACTTTGAGGTGCTGGGAAAACCTACAATCACAAAATAAAGAAGAGAGAAGCTGTAAAAATATCCTAAAGGAACAACACCTGGATGTAACCTGCGGTGGTGGGACCTCGTGGTGTTATAAACAGATTTGATATGAGCCGTGGGTCCTGGGATAACTATAGGACCCCCTGTGGATTCTCCTCATGCAATTCTCTGTATTTTTAAGGGACTTTTCTCACTGCAATAACACTTAAGCACCAAATGGGGGCAGTCTAATGCTTCCCTCTTCAATTTGGACAGCGCACATCCAGCAAGCAAAGAAATTCCAGTAACCCACGCAGTAGGTGAACACATATGCACTTCAAATACACCCACATTTACTGGGATTGTATGCAAGACTTCTTTTTAAATCATGTTTTCTGATGGATATGTATGCTTGTCTCAGTAACACGAAAGACAATAGTGAAATTAACATGAAAGGATGATTTAAGCTGTTCAATATCCAGTCTCTCGAGTGTTTTTGCTGGGGGTCTTATGAAGCAACATCTGACAAAAACACATTGTTATCACATTCAGGCAAATTGCAATTTCACATTGTATTGATATGTCTATTTTTATTTCAACAAAAGCAGCATTTGTAACTTTGTCAAGGGTTTTTGTTAAAGACTGTACGCTTAAGGTGTGAAAATGTCAGATTGAGCACATTTGCACATTGTAATTTTAGATCAACCACTGGCTTGATTTGATTCATTGTACCTTTGTCTACAGAGAAGACTTTAAATTGTCTATATGAGAGTAAAATGAATAATGAATGAAGTGTGTCTACGTGTCAGCCCTGCAACTAACTAACCCTATACCCCAGGGTTTACCCTACCTCAGGCTCAAAGTAGCTGGGCTTTACTCCATCATCGGTACCTGTAAGAGAAGTCAAATGAAGCTATTTAAAATGCAGCTACTTTGAGAGACTTGTTTGTTTGTGAATTGAGCGCTTCTCACTCTCAGTCAGACTATACCTTTTTTGTTCCAACAATGAGACATCTGTTGTGTTTGTGAAGGTTCGCCTGCGGCCCATATAAGCATCAGCTTTTGTGTTGGTGATACTGACAAAAGGCACTGAGGCAAAGACAAAGTGAGGAGCTCAGCTGGAGACCAGTGTCCATATGCTACTGCTACTGCTGCTAACATTATCAAATTATAATACGCTTATGCCTCTGAGGTGGGCCACAAATCAAATTCAAACAAGCTAACATAAGACTTCAAGGTTCAGCAATTACAGAATTTAATATATTTTTTATCATATTTAAATGATTTCTTGCTTCTTGTCCAATACCATAATGGCAGTTTGTCAATAATTCACTGACACTCTTCTGATTAGGGTTTGCACTATATAATTATTGCACTATTGTACCGTGGCAGATTAGATGCAGAGCTGTTGAAGACAAAATTCACTCTTTTATTCACTATGATGGTGACCTATTACCTCTATATTCCCAGCTGCCCCAAGACAGACTGACAAAGAAGTGGCAGCCAGGCAGACTAACACATTTGTACATAGGCAAGGTCCTGTAGGTGGACTCTCTTGCCCAAGGACACAATGGCAGTAGCACCACCAGACTCCCAGTTAGTGGACAGCCTGCTCCCATATCAAAAAGTGAAAATCTTACATTTCAGAATGTAGTGAGAGGTCCCAAAGGCTAGTCACATCCTAAGAAGCATTTGTATTCATATGATCTTGATGTCAGAATTAGCTAGAGAACGACTTCAGCTTTGAAGTATATTCATGGTGAAGTCCTGACTCCATGTTCTTATGCACTTTCATCAGTATTGTGTATTTGCATGTAGTAGCTGTGTGTACATCACCTTTAAACAAACGCTTACCTCTGAACAAACAGCCTGTCACCCCCTGGCCTCAAATCCTATTATGTTCCCAGGACACAGAGAGGAGTGGAGCGGGATACAGAAGGCTTTAAGGCGAAGAACATGCTTTATACAACATTTCTGACAGTTGTAGTGATTTCTAAAGATATAGACTAGTCACAAAAAGTTAGGGACTTTTGACTTTCTGGTGAAATTACAGAATGCCATACCATAATTGTATATATGCTCTAATATCACTGGGGCAATATTATACATTTTGGAGCAATATTATACATTTCATTGTCAAAGTAAAAAATATATTAGGTTACTCTAGAATCAATTGTGCTTTAGTAGAGAACCATTGGACATACATCAAGTATTCATTTTCCACTTTTTTCATGTTGAGTGGTTGTGGCTGGAGCCTATTGCAGCAACTATAGTCCTAGGCAAGGAAAATATTATTGGTCTAAATAATCTTTCATTTCATGGATGTTGGTCCCAGGGTTGATTGCCGGTTATCAAGAATATACCCCGCCTCTTGCCCAAAGAAAATGCCCAACAAGGCAAGGCTATTTTGTTATTTTGTATTATTTTAAGCTATTGCATATTTCTGTAATGGGAAGGAATTCTAGACCTATTCAACTTGATCAATTGATTCACAAAAAATACTCTTGCTTTTCATCTATTAAACTATAGCACCTCACCATGCCTCCCACCTGTGCTTTTCATTTGCAGGTCATAGTACATTCATTTCTCTGAGCGATAACAAAAAGTGATTTCCTTTTTGACCTCTGGCCTCGGTGGAGCGTAAGGATGTCGGGCATGAAAAAAAATCAATGCTTATAAAGGAAAATGAGTGAACTCCAGTGAACAAATGACACCAAGTCTATCAAACAGTAATTTGAGAAACAATGAAAGACTTATCTCCTTCACCCAATAGATTAAGAATGTGAGAAGATGAACATGGTGGTACTAGCCTGGGATTTCAATTAACCTGTTACTGGGTTGAGATGGGGGTCAGGAAGTAAACGCTCGATGGTAAACGCTGTCTATATGTCTATGTCTATGAATATATTAACCAACTTTTGTGTAGTTTACGGGTGTCATAACCAATCGAACCGGGAGAAAAATAAAAGTGTATTACTTATATCAATAATAGTTACTCATAAAGAAAAACATTTTTCGAAAACTCACCAGAAAATGGCACCAGACGAGAATTCTACTTCTCCATTGAAAGTCTATGGGAACACGAAGGCTGCTTTACCATGTCACAGTTATATAGAGTAAGAATGAGTATTAATACATTTGTATAGTGTTAATAAACTATAAAAAAATATCCTTACCTTGACGCGGTTATTACTGTCCAGCCGTATTAGCTGCTGTTCAAACTACATTAGCCTGGTTCATTGTGATGGTCCTGTCTGTGACACTATGGCTCTGATTCAGTGGGACACATTAGTGAACAACATCTCTCAGAATATGGATATAGTTATCTGAAGTGTTTTGAGCTTTACATATTAACTGCTATAACTGTATATGTAGCAGTTGTGTTAGCATTAGCTGTATTCATTGATTTATCATTACAGTTAGCATTAAAATTAATAATAAATTCACTGGAGCAAAATGACAACTGTTCAGCGTCTCTTTTGACCCAGGTTTGTGACCAGTCCACACACAAAACAACTACTAAGAATATAAACTGGTAGCAGGTCTGAAGGACTGAATAGTTTGTGATATCAGTCGCTGTGTTGTATATGGGTCATATATTTAGTAATCTTTTGAAAATAACTCCTCTGTGCGGGTCCATATATTGTTTTTGGGACATTTTCTCATCCACCAAGCAGTGTTATGCACCGGCGTGTAGCACTTCCTGCTCCCATCTGGATTTTGGGTCACATGGGGGCAACCCAGCAATGGCTTCCTCCAGTTTGTACACTGTAAAACCCAATAGTGCATCTTTCATTTAGTTTAGATCTAGTAGGTGGTCCTGGTTTAGTCCTCATTAAGACCTGGTTTAGCCTTGGTTTAGACCTCGATAAGTCCATGTTTAGGGCATTTGCACTTGACCTAGTCCTGGTTTAGGATTGTAGGACTGTTAAGCACTGTTCAGTCCTTACTAAGATGTGGTTTAGACATGGTTTTGCACTGATAAGGTCACTGTTTACTTAATAAGTGAAAAGTCTGTTATTACTAGAGCTGAGCAAATTTGAAATATTGTCTTGTCCAGTGCAATGTATACAGTGAGATCGTCAAGCCACAAATATTTCTTTTAAAACATGTATAATACTCTCCCCAAATAAGTACTGGACAAATTCTAGGTAGTCAATACAACCTTTCCATTTGTGCAGAAATAACAGTTTTACAGTACAGTTTTTCTCTTGATGATAAAATAGGCCAGACAGTATCAGTTTCCTAAGCCAAATCAGATCAGAATTTGCTGAAATGAAATCAGTGCAGTGGATCCATAGCTCAGACTAAGTGGATGATTTGTTGTTGTGGTGTGAAATGGAGGATGTTCCAGTCTTGTTCTGTCACTGCTCTGTGGTTTATGGCTCTAACATATAAAACACACTTAAGGGGTTTAAGAGAAAGAGCAGAAGAGAAGGGAGGTTCTTCATCCAGCAAAATGATATATAGGTCAGTGGGTCTCAACCGGTCCAATTTTTATATCTGTCTGCGACCCACTTTTAACCGTAAAGTTATTTCACAAATTGAATGTTCTTGCCCTGATTAAGACTTGGTTGGACTATGGCTTAAACCAGTTTTAGTCCTGCTTTAGATCTGTTTCAAATCTGTGGTTTTTGACTGAGCACTGCTGGAGGTGACGTACACCTAAATACAGGCTGATTGAAGGAAGATCATTATTAGTATCATAATACTGTTAAAACATGTGTATTTCGCCACATTAAAATGCAGCAAGCTTCTAAATAACTCTAACAAAAATCGTTCAGACTAGTTGCCAAAGGAGGAAATAGGCTGGTAAAAT
The DNA here is from genome assembly GCA_036025475.1 of Philypnodon macrostomus. Taxonomy (NCBI): domain Eukaryota; kingdom Metazoa; phylum Chordata; class Actinopteri; order Gobiiformes; family Eleotridae; genus Philypnodon; species Philypnodon macrostomus. Next base: position 14,707 of record JAVQKC010017091.1, read on the forward strand.
ATTGGCTATGGTAACTAAACTAAACTGTTGGCAGCTCTGTTAGTTACGCTGGGACTCTGACTTTGTGGGTCACAAAACAGCTCTGTTAATTAGAATTTGATTAACACCCACTAATATCAAACTTTTTAAATCAGCCTCTTGCTAGTTCTTGATTTCCCAAAATAGATTCTCAAGAAAAAAAAAATTACAGGCACATTTTCCTGCTTAATTTAAGTTCTGTCTATTTCAATGCATTTTGTGAATTTCTTGCGTCTACTATTTATGTATAACTTTCTGAAAGTTGAAAAAGGGCATCAACTTTCAGAATGACCTCTACCTGGATGAATGACAACCTTCACCGTCGTATTTATGTATAACTTTTGCATATCCGTTTATATCCTATGCAGCTATGTAATATTGGCCTACAAGCTTGTATCTGTAACATGAGATTTAATACATGTGCTAACTTGGTGCACATTACCATGACCGAACACTGCTAAAATGTATTCCTTAAGACTCCTCACTCTTTACTGTATACTTCTGAACTGGGTTGAACAATAACAAAGAATTTAAATGGAGGACTTGAGGTGAGGATGCTGCTCGAACCCTGTAGTGTTATGCTAATGTGGTCCCAGTACGCTAACAGAGCCGCTTCACCTCAGGTCTTCTCACTTGCAGTTATTTTTTTCTATGTGTTTTTATTATGTTCTTGAGTTTGAGTTGCCAAATTTGCTAAATAAAAAAAACAAAAACAATGCATGTGGAGAATTGAAATGATCTACTAAACCTGAAAATCCAGAATTCACAAAAACGAACCTTTGCAAATTGGGACAGTCCTCCCCCAAAAAGTTCAATCTGGAAACTGAATTAGGTTACATTTATTAATAATATTAATTAATGGGGATATCCTTTACATATTCCTTTACTGTAACCTACTTCCAACAACTCCAGGATATATATTTTAAATCTTTTATTTTTCCGGTATAACAGTGGACAGATTGCCCAGCCTCTCTCCTCTGCCACAGCTCTAATCCAGGCTCAGGTCTGTCTGCTGTCACTGCTCTCTGGGATTGGCACTTTAATTAACTCCATATCACAGTGTGTGTGTGTGTGTGTGTGTGTGTGTGTGTTTGGGCATGTGAATTCGACATGTCTGTAGATACACACATCTACGAGAACCTGGTGCTGTTGTATGCAAATTAGAATCTAATCTTTCAAGATGACCTTCTTAAGTCTTGAAGGTCATTTTGAAAAAAAATCACAGTCTAAATTTCTGGAGTGAGAACGAACAATTTCAATCTTAACTCCTTGCATGTGTTACATAACCACAGTACAGTTAAACTTGGCCAAGTCCAGCTAATATACACTGACAACCAATTCATGTTCGTCTCCTTCCTGACCCTCTATCATGGTCTCACGCAAACCAGGAAGTACGTACACAAACCAGAAAGAATGAAAATAGCAAGCAGTGGTCTAAATTAAAAAATAATGTGAATTTAAAATAAAATTAAAACATCAGCATCACATTATTCCTGATATATTCTAGCTCTGGATACATAATGGATGCATCTACCAATCAGAGTGCTCCTGTCCTGTGGAGGTGATTGGTTAAACAGTGCCAAAAACCCTTGTAATACAGCCCACAATGGACCTCAACGTCGCATGCCTGAATGTTTGAGGAAAAATCAGGCAGTGAAGCTTTAATGTATTACCACAATCTTATGCAAAACACATTCAGTACCACAAAACTGTGTCTTCCCTTACATACACCATTCATCCAAAAGCTATGTAAAAAATCCACTAAAACAACACCATACTGAGAGTTTCCCTGACAGTTCTTCTCATTCTCATTTTAACCTAAAACATTTATGTCTGCAATTGCAGGATCGGGTTAATTACTTGTTCTACAGGCTGCTCTTTAATTACACTGTTCTCCTCCTGAACTACAGCCATTCACCGTCTCTCTGGGGTAAACCTGAGCTCAATAAGTAAACATGTGTAACAGGGTAGGTTTAGGGGTGGTTAAAATTCTGACTCACGGCGCGCCCGTGAAGGTCTCACCTGCCCCCCACCCTGCGTGTTGCGCTGATTGAGGCTGTTACTAAAGCTGCGCGAG
>JAVQKC010017118.1:0-41997 GCA_036025475.1 Philypnodon macrostomus
AGAGACCTTCAGGGTGTTAGAGAAATGCGTAGAGAGACCTTCAGATTGTTAGAGAAATGCATAGAGAGACCTTCAGGGTGTTAGAGAAATGCAAAGAGAGGCCTTCAGAGTGTTAGAGAAATGCATAGAGAGACCTTTAGTGTGTTAGAGAAATGCAAAGAGAGGCCTTCAGAGTGTTAGAGAAATGCATAGAGAGACCTTCAGACGACAGCTCCTCAGACACAAAACATGTTCCCTAAAATATCTGAAGAATACATTTTCCATCTACTGATTATTGTTGTTGACAATATGCAAACCCAGCTACTATGGGCCTTAGGTGGGGTACACCCTGGAATAGGACCATTTGGCGATAGAAACAAGTATAGTCATATGAAGTAATGACGTTCTGCTACTTTGAGAAGATCATTGAATTGTGCATGAATTTATGCTCCTCACCGCCAGTAACAATGCCAGTGCTAAAATCATGATAAAATAGAAATCGTGTATCACCCACACCTACCCTGGAATTGCCAAATACAAGTTCTCTTATATGATATAAAAATGAACTATATAAGGGCATAATCATGGATTCCCAAAAATAAAGTTCTGTTTCTGTCACTGCCCTGAATCTGATAGCGGTCATAATGTTAGTCTGGAAACTAAACATTGTCTGTCTCTGTCTGTCTGTGTCTGTGTCTGTCTGTCTGTCTGTCAGCCTTGTGACTAACTGGCCATTGTGGGGTGTTTCCTGCATCCGGGCACGACATATATCTGGGATATGAATGAACAAAAGACTTTGCTGGTATTTTATGAGATATAGGGAAACTCAATGATTCACTTTCATTCAGCCCATCATTTCAGGTTCTGTGTTACTAAATGGAAGTCAAAAATTAACAACCAGAGCTAAACAAACCTGTGGAGAGACATTACTCGGCACATTCCTCTGCACATCTCCTTGCACATGACTGACCAAAAGGCTGGCAGTGAAACATAAACTTCCCGGGAAACAGCCCAGTAATAATTGCCCAAAGCACTTTGAAATGTAAAAGGTGGGAATTGAACCAGAATCTTCCTAAGACAGACAACTTCAACATCAGAAAATCTGGCAGTCAACAATCAACAATTCTACTCTGATATAACACTGCAGTTTGACAGTGGAGGCTTAGATAGGGTTGACTGTCTTGCTGAAAGTCACAGGATTAAACCACCAACTGTCCAAAAACCACCAAAAGACCTGGTGGAGAATCAATGCACAAATCAAGCATCTATTCATTCACACAAATAAGCAGTCATACATTAACACATCATTGTAAATTGACAGTGGAAGTTCATTGTCTTGCCCAAAAGCACTTCGGTAATGGAAGAATGGAACCACTAGCTTCCCAAAACACATGACTTTAACAGAAAATCAAAAACAATCACTGATACTTCCTAAAGACTAATCAAGTCAATTAACAGTAGAGGCTCAGATACCGTTCATTGTCTTGCCAAAAAAGACTTCAAAAATGTGAAAGATGTTCATTTTTGAGATGAACATATGACTTACCAAAGAGTTGGCGATGAAATATAAACTTCCCGGCTAGCAGCCCGGTGATAATGGCCAATATCCAACAAATCACTTTGAGTATGTTCCACCCGACGCCTGGATACTTGTTGAAGAGGAATGAGAAGCAGTTCCCCACAACGATCATGTGGGCCTCTGTCTGACTGTGGGACACGGGGTCCTCTGCGAAGATGAGGAAGTTGAAGAAGGTGACGAGATAGGCCACGATGAGCCGCGACCACGGGTGTTGAAAGTAGTATCGAAAACATGCATCTATTTCCATACTGCCTCAGCCACGCTACACCTGAACAGACAGACACAGAAACGACAGCAGAGATAACATCAGTATCAGACTATATAGACCCCTTCAATGTTTGTCATATGGAACGTTCAAAGTTCCGGAATGGAGGCAACCGGAGCAAAAAAATAGATTATTATCACAAACTCAAAGGGCTCAGAATGAACTAGACAACACCCTACTGTTGTTAGACCCTCCATTTGGGTTAGGAAAATAATGATATGGAAGAAAAAATAGACCTGGACCCCGCTCCCGGGACAAGAGTGGCCTTTAGTCAGATTTGACAGGAGGCTCAGCAGGGCAGATTAGGATGAAAACAACTCTGTCTAGGGATTAGGAAGAGTGGGATATTACACTGGATTTATAGGTTTGGGATTAAGATTGGGATTCTGTCAGATCAAATAAAGGGTGAAAGGGCAGTGCTAATCCAACCAGTTATGACAACACTACATCACAAAAGAGAGAAATGATTGATTATTGTTTATTGGAAGGTTATTTTGCTCCACCAACTACAACTGAACAATCAATCTGTAATTAAGTAATCTAAACACAATTTTACAATATCTGGATAAAAATACGTGTGAAGACATTACAGAGCCCGAATTTCAGAATTGGCAGTAGATTATTGAATACTGTGTCTGTATGAGTGAAAATGTCTCACTATATAATGATGGTAGCAGTATTTTTATAGTTTTTGCTAACACCCAAAAAAAAAATATATATATATATATATAGAGAGAGAGAGAGAGAGAGAGAGCTTTATGTGAAAAATGTGATGATGTGAAATTCCTTAATTTTTGAAAATATTATTTATGTTTTTAGTTTATCTTTTGAAAATATCAAAATCTGTTAATGATCTTTTTTTTTTTTTGCAGATTACCACAAAATTAAACAGATAATCTGACATTACGCTCAAACAGTTACTCAGGACTTGAGTAGTTTTACTCACCAGTACTTTTCTACTCTTACTGCAGTAATTATGTGAATGAGTACTTTTTACTTTTACTTGAGTAACATAATTTTGAAGTAACAGTACTCTTACTTGAGTAACATTATTGGCTACTCTAGCAGCTCTGTCCTTGTCCCATCTCAAGTCAGCACAATATCTGTTTATAGAGTTTTATTCAGTTCTGTTCATTATTATTATTATTCATATTGCCATTAATCTTTGGGGCGACCTGAGCACTGATGTCATTTGTTATGTTGAAATCTGAGAAGAATTATAACTGGATTTGTCAACGTGATAAAACACAAATGCCGTTCTTAGCCAGTTCACCGTTAAGGCTCTGGTATATTATGCTCACGTCTGGATTTACTCAACTCTCTTTTGCTCCATCTGTAAAACAGGACTGGCATATGGGAAATTTCACAGCGTCTGAAGCCATACTTGGGTCTTTGCTCTTTACCCAGAAATATTATGTGATAGCAACTGTAATCACATCTTTTATTAACATTGTATGATTTATTTATACACAGTGACCCAGTGAAACCCAACCCGGATTTGCTTAGCTGTAGAGACTTGCCAAATGAGAAAGAACATGACTGAGATATACATCTGACCACAGACTAAACATATACTAAGGCTTTATCTTGTAAATATTATGGGAGAGTTGGAGCTAACTGCTTTATGAAGGGAAATATGAAAACGTTAATGTTACAGCAATGGTGAAGATGTTTATTCTTGCACAAATGGAAATCAGATGCAACTGAAGTTTAGATTTAGTTTAGATAGTGATATATAATATACAGGAAATGAAGAACAGGATATGTATGGACCAAAAGAGCCAGAAAGCTTTTGGGTCAAAGCAGGCTGTTTGTGGTCAACTCTGGAAAAGCATTTAAGATGAGTTTGAGATCGGCAACAGTTGTGTTTGCATTTACGATGTCCCATAAGAAAATCATTGAGATGCTCCCAGGGTTGACTGAGGTGAATGATAACTAAAGAAAAAACTATACTTTAACTATGATAAGACGATGATGGACCAGCAAAGTTCACAGTTCACAGTGCTTAATCTCGGGTCGGCTGACTACAGTCTCCTGGAGTCTGCATGACCTCCTCGTTTGTACTATGTTGGCCTTCAATCCTTCAAAGAAATGTATGTGCCCGTTTATAGTCTCATTTTTGGTTTAAAGGAAGTCAGGCTGTTACTAGTATTTTCAAATTAAGTAAATATCACCCTCTTACGGTGTGCAGGACATCCTCAGGCAAACTGTCGTCTTCACACCGCCAGTGTCAGATGTACGTACGCTCCTATAATCTCACCCAAAAAAAAAGCCAAATTGAAGAGAGGGAAACTGTAGTAATCATTTCTATTTGATTTGATCTTGTGAGTCAATAGGTCACCACCCCGAGTGAATTCACATGTGAGTGAATGGTTGTCCAGGGTGTATTCCTGAGTTGCTGGAATTGGCTAAAGTCACCCATAGCCCCTAATGGGAAATCTAGAACAAATGAATGAATCTTCTTTCCAGTTCACTCCTGGAGACATAGCTACTGGGTGTGACACAGCGGCTGCCGTGATGAATGGTGTTTGTATCACATCATTAGAGAGGAAGACAAACTTTGTGCAGAGGCAAGAAACAATGCTCTGACTCAGTATCAGTGCTAAAACATATCTATGACTGGGTTTTACTGTTACAGTGTGTTGAATGGCGTCCACATGGGCCCTACAAACTCTATGATAAATTACCCACGAGGACTGGGTCTCTTGTTTTCTGTCCCATGTTTGTTATTACTGAGTTTGGAGCAAGTCTCCCTTTATGTCTGGCTAATCAAATTAATTGTGTTTTTGTAAACTAGAAGCAATTAGACAGTGCAGACCACCACCAAGCCTCTGGCCCTACTTTACAATGAGACATGGATCAGGGATTTTCTACTTCATCATTGTGACACAAAGCCTCATATTTCAACTGAAGAGTGACCACTGATCTAGTTAGTTTGATCAGCTGTTCTTTTACTGATCCCTTGTGGATGGGGTCATCTCTCACAACGCAGTCTCTGCCTCAATGATTCAACCAGAGGATCCACTCTTTTCACTTTTATTTCTATTCTTTATTTTTGAACTTTTTAACATATGAATTACTTTTTTATTATTATTATTATTATTATTTTTGGTATTTTGTTGCGGCTTGGCTCCAGAGTACTGTATTATGAAATAAAATGACGAAACAAAACACTAACATTATTGAACCTTGAGTTTAAATTATTTTTCTTTAGACAATTATGCAAGTCTTACATCAAAATCCAATCAGTATGCTAATAGCCTAACATCTATTGGTAATAAAGTGACCATTGGATGTGTTTTATATTTAATTTGGCTTGTTTGAAAAATAGATCATAATTCTGAACATTACTGTGATATACATGTTTGCTCCCCAGCTAAACATTATTCAAATTCTATTCAACCTCGTCCTGTATTTTATCTCAAAAGCCTTGAGTAAACTGTATCCTTCACAACTCAGAGTGAAGCTGGTTTTCTGTGGTCGTGAAGCTTGTACTTTACACATGGACACTGGTTCCTGGGGTTCTGTAGTCGATTTGAAATGTGAGAGTGAATACATATAGACATAATACATTTTGTACCGGCGTGAGTGAGACAGTGTCGGGAAGTGGTTGAAGTAGTGCTCTACTCAAAGTGCTGTACATTCAGAGATTGAATTCAACAATAGACACAACAACAGTGCAATTAAGGCATACAGTGGATACATGCATAAGACAGGACAATAATACATAACATGTACAGTACAGACCAAAAGTTTGGACACACCTTCTCATTCTCTTCTCATGACTATTGACATTGTAGATTCACACTGAAGGCATCAAAACTATGAATTAACACATGTGGAAATATGTACTTAACAAAAAATTATCAAACAACTGAAAATACGCCTTATATTCTAGTTTCTTCAAAGTAGCACCTTTTGCTCTGATTACTGCTTTGCACACACTCTGCATTCTCTTGATGAGCTTCAAGAGGTAGTCACCTGATATGGTCTTCACTTCACAGGTGTGCCCTGTCAGGGTTAATCAGTGGGATTTCATGCCTTTTCAGAGTCATGAAAATAAAGAAAACTCATTGAATGAATGAGGTGTGTCCAAACTTTTGGTCTTTACTGTATCTTACAAGACTAAAATAAAATGTGGAGGAGATGGAGGTCAACTTCAGTTATGCCATCCAAAAACAGCTTTCAAAAGGCCCAAACTACCAATGAACACACAAGACATCAACTGAGTGACTAAAAGTTGACATCTTAGTAGACATAGACCAAACTCATAGGCATATACTGTACGTGAAATTGTAGTCATTCAACAGTGAACCTTATTACTGTTAGTGTTATATCAAGCTACATTAATATCAGAGTAAGACAATCGTGTGGCTTTCTCCATCTTAATGTAAGCATAAAAAGATTGAAACAGGAAATGGAGGATTGAGCTGTTGTGGCAGTATAGTGTATGGTAGCTCCTAAGTGGTCTCTTTTTTCTTCATGTCAAGGTCCCATAGGGAGACTTTGAAACAAGTGATTTGTCTCTTTTCCTTCAGCCTTTGTTCTGCTGCTGCAAGTGCTGTTGGATAGGACCTCAGGGGATCTCCACACATGGGAGACTGTTGCTATACTTTTGCTATGCCGTTGAGTGCATTACTGGAGCGTATGTGACGTGATATTTCCGTGTGCATCTGAAAAGGCCATCTATTTATACGGTACCTCTGATTGCTTATCTGCATTATCTCATTTGAGGAGTCAGCAGTGAAGTGTTCCAATGTAGGATTATTTTGAGAGGCTAGCGTTTACACCCTGTCTGCACATAAGCTGGAAAGTGGCACATCAGCGATAAGACCTTTTTGGAGCATTGACTGAACACTGTTGCACGGTGCCAGCAATGCTATTCTGAGGAGTGTTGACATAAGGTACCAATGCAAGTGTTATGTGCTTACTGCAAAAATCACCAATAAATTTAGACTCTTTTATTTGTGATACCCATCTGCTTCACAAAACTGAAATGAAATGTTAGTATTATGAGTTCCATTTTAAAATTCCATTAAAATGCGGTCCACAGATGAATGTAAATTTATGTTTAACACAATACTCCTAGGTCTAACCATTGGAGCTCTTTTTCTAAGGCCATATTGTATCCCATTTCCCACAAATGGAACAGCAGATTCAAAGGGAGCTCTCTGACCAGACAAAGCTGCATTCATTAGCGGCTGTGCCTCTGTGGTGTTCTCTGAATAGATCACACTGACCGGACCAGTAAACATCACATTATACACCTAGTGGGTATTAAAGAGAAAAGACCTCACACCATTGTCTCTATCTTCGTGCCAACATGGACCGGCGCCTGGTGTGCTTTAAATCCACGTCTGATAGATTATAATTACAGACAAAATCCTCTATATCACAGGGATATGGCACAGCGGTCGGCCAATGTGGCTCGCAGCAAAATCAAGACCTCCAACAGAGAGCTACAAATGTACAAATTGTATAGACATACACACACTGATGGGGTGTGGTGGTGTGAGTGCTGGGGAGTGAAGGGCAGGTGTCCGGGTGCTGAGACACTCTTGCTGTCTTGGCAGGGTTATTGATGGCTGTGGTGGCCATGTTGATGGGATAGGCTGAGCTTTAGTGCTGTTCAGAGGTGCCTGCTGCTGATGCTCACACTCAGCTACTCAACAGCTGTACTTATATGTATATCTACATGTATACAAACTATCTTATCCACAATCATATCTGAATCTCTTGCTTTTCATAAACAGCCTATCTTTAGCACCTATCAGCACACATTTGCTTCTTTTTTTCTGTTTTGAATGCTCCACCAGCCACACTGAGCTGAATATAATCTGCGCTCCATATGCTGTACCTTATAGCTGGCTTATGATTCTTATGCCCAGCTACATCACTTTCTCCCCCACGGCGAGGGTCATTAGCGTCTCCATGCACAAGTGATTTGTAGCTCGGTCTTTGCCACCAGCTTTACTCTTGTAATTGTTCAGCTTTATTCACCAATTAGCATAGGCTTCCATATGTATGTGGCAGATCTGTATGTATTATTATAGCCAGTGAAAAAAGCCAGGGCAGCCAGAGCTAATGTTTATTATTAGCATGGAGAGGGGTTGGTGGGCGGGGGTGCCAAAGATGGAAGCAGCTGAAAGCTGCCGTTTTGATCATGCTTCCTGTCAAATGAATCTTGGCCTCGGGTGACCTAATTAGGGCGGTAATAAATCAAAGACACCCCACAGGCTGTAGCTGGGGCTGGTGAGGGGTGACCCTCTGGGGAGGCCAGGCCAACCTTCATCCATCCCACCAGCAAGGTTAGCTCACTGAAGGAAGAACTGTAGACCACCATATGTATGCATACTTACCTTTATAAACATCATACTGTACATGCTTCTCAATATGGCTGTTCTAATAGTTGTCGATTAATGACATTGACTCTAGCCAGCTTTATAATTCAACACTGAGCACAACTCATAAACTCTTTTGTTTTCTCCCAATAAAACAATAACAGTACACAATGCTTGTAAATCCCCCTGCTGCCTGTAATGCAGTGTGGGTGTGCTAAAGTATGTCCTTCATTATTATACCCTCCAATGTTTTCTCTGCATATTTTCAACATATAATAATATCTTTGACTATATATATTTCCAGCAGTGATTTTCTATATTCACGCTGAAGTTTAAAGTGTGCTATGTTGCATATTATATAGCCGTGGACTCAAAGCAGCCACTGATGCAGGCAACATCTGTGTTGTGTTCCAGCTACAGACAGATGCCCTGTGGGCGAAGCACCACCTGTGGAGACTACACGCGCCACTTTGAAAAAATATGCTTTTCTTGTTGGTTTAGCTGCTGGTTTTAATGTGTGTATGGTAGCTGGGATGTATTCTTCTGTAGGGCAGTTTATAATATGCCTAAATGTCTTCAAGTACTTTTCATTTGGAGATATGTATTCCTTTTAATAATGTGTCTTGAGATTTGGAGCCTATAAACTGAGCAAAACAGTGATCAAATTCACATCAACTATTTCTGTTTTATCTCTGTATGTGGCATTACTGTAGCAAACCAGCAGAGCCAGTTCATTATTTTGTGCGTCACAAGTGTGTATTTACTGTGAGTGTGTCAGACAGACAGCGGTGGTGAGATGTTTGAAGTGTTTCCTCTCAAAGATCAAACATCATACAGCTAACTACATAAGGTTTTAGAGCTTTCTTTAAACTTCTTGCTGTGAATTGTTGTGGCTTTTAACTTGAGACACTTACAGTCTAACTAATGTGAATAATATTTTTTGAGCATTGGAATGGCAAATCCCAGAACAATCATTTTGGACAATATGCACTAAATTCTACTTAAACATAAAATTTTACTTAGCTGATTATCTCTAAAGGTTATTCTAATTTTGTTAATGCATTCATGTTACTACTATTTCCTGCATCTCTTTATCTTACCTTCGAGCAGTCTAACCCAGTATAACACGGACAGTTATTGATATTAATGATTCCTAGGGAGAATCTATATAAAAACTAATGAAGTGACAAACCACTTGAGAAGCACTTGATCATTTATTGACTGGGCCCTCACCTGTTTGCTCTCATGCGCACAGACATGCCGCCTGCCTGTGAGTGTACAGCTATAAAAGACCATTTCCACTGGTTGGCCGGAATAGATGGCCTCGCCGCAGGTTGACAACTAGCACTCTGATGAAGCGAGCGCCAAGCAACTGTGATAGGCCAATGCCTCAACACGGCCCCCAGCTTAGAACCAAGATCTAGGAGGCAGGGGCGCCCGGTGGGAGATGTCCAGCTGTTGCATGGCCTTATTGGGAAGAAGATGAAGCTGACAGGCCTTAGCGGTATTGCCTTGTCTTTCCCAATTATCCTCCCCCTTCCTCAATCTCCGACTCATTTTCCCAGGGTCTGAAGTCTCCTGGTGGGAGGCTGAATCCACATTACCTGTCATGAAGATAATAGAAGCAGAAGTTGAAGTAATTGCCATGCAGCGTTTCACTTTGTACAGCCTTTTAGTTCACACAAATGTTTTAATATAAACCACATACAGATTGCATTTGTTGGTAGTGCATAATATTTTACATTGATACATAAAATGAACTGATGAATGATCAAATAGAACATCTGTGCCATTAATTAGAGGAATCAAGAATCGGGGTGGGGTGATTTGTGGCCTTTAACGCACACATTTCTAACAGTGCAAGATCTATTTGTCTTCCTGCTGCCTGTCTTTATTTATGACACACTGGTCGTAGATGTGGTCTAGTATAGTAAGACTCTGGCTCCCGACTACAGCTGACTTCATGAAGCTTAATTTAACCGGACAATGTAGCAAAATAAATACAATCACTCCACATAAATGTAATTCTCCGTTGAATAAAAACCACCGCATAAAAGGAAAAGCTCCAAAGTTATCACTGTGAGAGAGGTCTAAACATGAAGAGCTATGTCGCTATGTTCTCAACAATGCATCAGGCATAAAATATATATAAATATAACTACTACATGAGACCTCCTGTTACTCTGTCCAAACATGCATCCTGTCAGTATTCCACAGAATCACCTAATCCACATCTTTTACATTAATGGGCAGCACAAACCACAGAGAGATCTGTTGTTTCAAGACAGGACATGCAAATGAGCCATGTGGAGTTTTGTTTTCCCCCAAATATAAACAATACTGGTGAAGTATTATAACATCATGTCTATAAACAGATATTAGACAGTGGATATGAAATATTGATAAAGTGTGATTTTGTGTTGATAATTTGTGTTTATGTTTTCGGAGAGGCTCGGGTGATGGCATTGTGGGATTGCTCCTTGCTCCTCAGAGCTCGGCCAGGAATGTCCAGAGTTACCTATGCTAAAGGAGCAATTTGAGGAAGCTTGTTGCTCCTTCCTAACTGCACAGACGATTTCGGACGGCTCTTGTCATGGCTGACGAGGAGGAACCATCCGAGCAAATTTAAGCCTCAGTAAGAGTGATTTGTTCCTTAGTGAAGCCTTAGAAGAGATAAGTCTCCTCTACACCAGTGTATTTGATTTGGGCCCATTGTGCTGACACTGCAGGATGACATCAGTGGAACGCTCCAAAAACGGCACTTTCTGTCAAGGGCTGTTTACATCCCCTGTTTAATGAGAGGGGGTGGCCATATAGACACAGCCCAAAGGGATGACGTCAAGTGCACACGCAAGCACTTTGTACATGAGCATTACGTTTTGTGACATTGGCTAAAATATTTACAAAATGTGAAGCTAAAACCTTGACTGCATTCACGTTATAATGAGAATATTATTTTTAATGTGTGATTATAACTTGCTACATAACTAACCCTAACCATGTAATTTTGTACAGCTTTTTTGCCAAAGTGGTAGACATAATACCAGAAGTCAGGAAATTGGCTTATTCCAATCATCATGGGAGTCACGTGTCATTTCCACGTCAGGGTACAATCTGGATAATATAGATAGCTGCAGGGCTGACACAATTTTAGATTGATTAATTAAATGCATGTCTGGAGTCAGCTGGAGATAACCCACGGCAACACACGGAGGATATAAGACACTGATGTGAGGTACAAACCATTCATTCACCAATCACATTGTCTTTTACAATATGGATAATATAATATGACAGCTTACACACATCTGATATTGCCCTGGTTGCGGATTTTTCAGGTGTCAGGTGAACAGTGATGATTCCATATTGACACTAAATAGTGCTCCCAGTAGAGAGCCATCACATACACATGGCTAAAGTGCATGTATACTTTCTCATATTGACCCGCTCAACCTCTGCACACCACTGAGGGATGTGACTACAGGCAGCAGCAAAGTGACTTATCACGACTGTGCGCATGCTTCAACCTGGCACTTTAAATATATATATATGTACATAAGTGATAAAAATAAAAGAGGCATGCATTATTTATAGTTCAGTGATGTCCAGACAAAGACCATGGGGGTATGTAAATGCACACAGGTAGCCGTCAAACCACACCGTGCTTAGATATGGTTGTTGTTTTCCCTCATACAGTTTTGTTTCTCTGAGACAAACGTCCAAGGTCACAAGCTGGAAGTGGAGCGCTGTGCCCTTCACTATTCTTCACTGGCAAACAGAAAAAAATACCATGTGTGACTCAATGGTGTGTGCTCATATACCGCGTAGCAGTAGCAGACGGAGGGTGAAGGATGAGCAGGAGAAACAAGAATCAAATCACATGGAAACAGTGGTGTGGAGTGCGGGAATGAAGACGATGAAGATGTAGCCAAGAACTAAATGACAATGGAAAAGACAGCTAATGCTTACAATATCAATGGACGGAGCCTGTACTAATCAATACGGAGTCACCTGATTCACACTTGTGGATCTCTGTTTCAAAGTAAGTGCCAAGTTATTTAAACTGTGTAAAAGTAAATGCACTACCCTTGTCTGGACATAACGGTCTTTCACAATAATGTTCCCGTAAAGCATGTTATACCAAAAGACAAAGCTGAAAAATGAAGGGAAAAACTCTGTGATGCACATATGTGAGCACTGCCTTGGCTCCAAATGGGTGGAGTGACATTGAAAATCCAACCTGGCACTCCTTAGCACTTAGCAGCTTGGAGCTTACAGCAGGGAAAATATTTATTCAGATGTTGAGCTCCCAGGTTTAGGAAGCCGTCTGCTTACAGATGACATCACATGACTCAAGTGCTAAGCCCCTCCCTCATAGTTTGATTGATAGCTGCTCTTGGCACCCCCCAGGCAGTGAGTCTTAAACACCAGCTTAGAGCCACAGAGGAGCTCAGAGCCATCCAGGCCCTGCGCCCAGGGCTATGCCAGCTGCTGCGCTGATACCCCTCAGTGGGGTGCCAGTGACGGTGACGAGCAGGAGGTGCGGGCTCAGTTGGAGACCTGGGTGCATGTGTGAGTGTGTGCGTGGGCCGCTTTGTGTTTGAGGAAAGGATCAGAGACAGCAGCAGTTCAGGATGTTTACTTTTAATTATGTTGTTTTTTTTACCCCCATTCTCGACAATGAATGAGATACTGCATTAATTATAGACAGGAAATGTGGCGCGGATTTTGAATGTGGCTGCGTTATGCCTTTGCAAATCTTGTCTTTGCGTTCTATTGACTTAGAACAGATAAACGAGGTATGTTTGCTCGTATTCAGCCCCTGTCAATGGATCTTGTTTAATGTCTGCTATTATGAATGATTAGCTTTGGATTAGCCGTAGCTTTTGTCTCTTCTGTGTGCTTTGTTTTTGCCGTCCCCTTTTCAAATCAAGGCCTTGTTCAAAGTGGTGCTTCAGAGCTTCATCTAAAGCCAATCAGCGCAAACACAAAACTGCTGGATTGGGCGTATTGCATTGTTTAGATGGCGCATCTTGACTTTGATGTTGAGAAATGTGGGCAAACAATAATGCAAGCATCTGAGACCTTGTGTAATCACTGTCAGTGCAGCCATTGTTCATTTGTTTATCAGAATGGGGATAATGATAGTCATATCCAGGCTTGCTACTGTGGGTGTATGAATGTTTTAATTAAAGAACAAATCAATAGCAAATTACAGAGTGGTGAAAATTGCAGCTCTCCATAAAAGCCACTACTGTCCAATCAGCGATATTTAAGTAGATGTTTTATTTTGGTTTATTTTGTATTTATTTTTTTTTAGTAAATGACTCAAATTATTACCTTGCTCACAGTCGTAAACATCCTCAATATACATCATATGAACCCATTTTGTCTACATGGACCATATTTCATTTTATGGACATACAAGCCTTTCCTATTAAGCACCATAATTAACAATGAATAGTTAATGAAATTACCACTGGGGACACTGTTATGCAAATGAAACAGCCTGTTACTGGTTGAAAAATGGGCAGTTGCAAGAAACTTTTGAAACAATGCAATGATTGAGAATACTGGTGATTATGAGTGTACGCTTTGTGGTTTCAGATGGGGAGCACTCAACTGTGGATACTGAGGACATTTGGTGCAATAGACCTGATCATTCTGGGCTTTGGTAGAAGTTGGAAGCAGTTGAAACCATTTGACTTTGTGGAGTATGGTAATAGCGCTCTTGCGAAGTCTTTGTTCAGCCATTTTTTCTCAACTCTTTCTTCTCAGTTTCGAGTGCCGAGGGCGTACATCCATAGATCTGTTCTAAGTACATGGCGTTGAAGAACACACAGCCCGGGGTCTACTTTGATAAGTTGTGCTCTACTGCGGCAGATTAGGACCTATTATTGTGAGAAAGTGTGGTAATTGATACAGCCGGGTAAACAGTAAGTTGACTTGCTCTGGGCCTTGTTCAAAAAGAGATGGCCAATTTAACAAATCAAAGTTAAGTAATTGCGAATTTCATCACCTGTAATGAAGTGAAGGATGGTTGATAAATAGTTTTATTGCTGCAGAATTCATTTAATGGTCCCATATTATACCTTTGTGTTGCTTTCTCTTTTGTGCAAGCCCCTTGAATGCCCTTTTTCACCCTGCCTTCACTAGTACAGCCAATATCAACAATTGACAGTAGTATCAAGGTGTTTTTTGTGTGTGTTTTTTCATGTATTCATGTATAACGGTGAAACTAGCTCCAGAGAAGTTCAGTGCCTCATCATAATACTAGTCACAAAGAGTTTTATTAGAAATTTTACTTAAAAATGCCACCATGATTTTGCAGTATATCATTAGTAGCACTAGGTCCGTGTTATAGTGCTTTCTTTCACTTGTTGTGACTCAAACATGCGTGAATGAAGATACTTCCAATGTAATTGCGTTATCTCTCTATCACATAAGATCACATCCTATCTTTTTACGCTAAGATGCCGAGCCGTGACCTGTCAAATGTTTGCGGCTTCTCCTTCAACAGCTGTGGCGCTATCATCACAGGTAATCATCTCCACGCTCCGCTGCATTCCCACAAACCGTTTTTTTCCCCTAACATGGCTGCCCGACTGACCCATGTAAACACGCTCTTCTTCCTGTGTCGCTGAAGGACGCGGGCGACGCAGGGGAGGGGGGGGGGGTCTAATTACCTGCAAGGAGACAAGGAAGTGAGCAAACAGAAGACTGGAGGAGCGGAGAGTGGCGTAAACACAATCACACAGAGATCAGGAGCATTCATGCACCTGCTCAGTGAACCTGGACAGAGCAGACACTGACAATGACACACTGACACATACAGGAATGACACGAGGCAAAAAAAAAGTAGGGGTTGGGTGGGATTTCAATCGTGTTAAGGGCTACACTAGTGAATTTCCCAATTGTTTGAGATTAAAAATACTAACTTCAACTCATTTAAGCTCATAATATCCAGGACTAAACCAGAAGCACTCAAAATCGCATTAGACCTATCTCCCAGTAGTAGACCTGTGTGATCTACTACAAAGATTGAACGGGACAACTCAAAAATGCATAACTGGAAGGCACCTGCTGAGCATAAATGGGGCACGAGGCTGATTGAGAGTAGATATCAGTAATCCTCAATATTTGCCACACTATGACACTATAAGCACAAGCCGTTCCTCTCTTACCTGTTTGCTGAAGAGAAAAATAATGAAAACTAGACAGTGTCCACCATCTCATTTGTTAGGGAAGTGGAGAGATGTTTTTAAGGAAATGCAAAACAGATCAGTTAAAAGCTTGGACTGTGTGTTGAAAAAGCCAGGATTGTTCGAGCAGTATACAACCACAATAAAGTCAACATAACACGTTGTTTACTACAATTTGCATGGATCATTATTTCACGTCCTCTTTTTTTTCTATCGTGGATTCTGAATTTACAGGTAAACAGAGAAAGTTTTGTGGCTGCCCCTAAGAGCACCCTGCAATTACCATGAGCCCCTCAAACCGGCGCCAGTATTTGTATTAAAAATTTTAACATTCAACATTTAATCCTGTTCAAAGCAGGCCCTGCATTTCTGTGTGTAAGCGTTCAGAATTTACTGCGGTCCAATTCTGAGCCAATTACTTCTATGAACATGTTAATTATTCTGAATGTGTTTTTATGTTTTTATGCTTGTTCTAATTATAATCCAGCCCTGGTTGTAAACATATCAAGTACTCAGGATTACTGTCCCACCACCGCAGATAAAGACATTCTGTGGTTGTGCATCCGTTCCTTCCTGTGGGACACGTTGGCCCGATCCCCAATAGTCCAATTAGTCCAGTAGCAGAAGAAGCGCTTGTGGGGGACATTGTCATATGTGGAGCTGTCCGTGGTCCTGCAGGTTAAGCTGTTCACTCACAATGAGGCATTCACAAGCATACGGTGTGACCCTGCAGTGAATATGCATATTATATGACTTCATATAAGTGTGTGTGTGTGCTTGGGTTCCCCTCCATTTCACTAATTGCGTAGAATAGTAGATAAGACTGCAATTACAAGTCTGAGAATAGGAAGCTGTGGTGTCAGTCTTCCTCTGCCACTATATTTTGCTCAAGGCCCTGTTCAAATCCTTCACCATTATTTCCCAGTCTAAACATGCTGGCCAATCTGATCTCTTGATTCAGCTCATGTGTATCCTAAAGCTGAAATCCTAACCAGGACAATGCTATGTGATGCTGTCTGTCTGCTCCTCTCACTGTACATAGTGTTACTCCATCCACTCCAGTTAGTGCATACATTACATCTTATGCTCTTATGCTGTCAAATGCCTGGATAAGCATTCCTCCTGGAGAGTGTGTGGCTCTGTATGGACATATTTTCCTCTAAATCTGGGATCCTCACATAAGCACAATAGATCCCTTTTGTTCCAAACATGATGTTGTTCCTATTCACTGCTGCCACTTCTTATCAGGTCAACAGATAATCTCACACGGCTACAGCTACTTTTCAAAAGCAGAAAGAAACAGCATTTTGATGTTGATTCCCAATTCACAGCAGCTTTTTTAGATTACAACAAGGTGCACTAGTGTGAGGGAAGGTTTGTGGTCTTCCAAATGATGGCGTCAAATAAAAGGAGCTAAAGAGAAGTTGTTGTGGGTGAAAACAGCAGGAAGCTGCTGCCTGCAGAGACCAACCATTTGTGGAACCCCAGAGCAGCGTGAGACCACATTTCTGCACTTGTTTTTCTGCACTTGTTTTTGACAAACACCACTTGTCTGTGTGAAGAATAGAATGGGAAGAAAAAGTATCCACTCATGTTGACAAATATACATTTGACCACTGCACTGGCACTCATCTGCTCCTCCACTCCTAAAACTGACTCTGATGGCCATAGACGGACAGGTGAGTGGGGGGCTCTGATGATCCATCAGTGAAACATTGGTCCGAGAGACAGGCCACATGACACACACTGAGAGATGGATCAGAGCAGGCCTCAGTGAAAGAGATGTTCACATCCATCCTCATCGCCACATAACTGTCCTCCGCCAACACTCATACCACAAGAGCCTCCTATCATGGGACTAGGCCAGTCCGCCACATCTTGTTGACATTTTCATAGGCACTAGGAGTAATTTATGTAAGGTTAGGCTGCTCCCAGCGCACTGGGCCAGAACACAGTCACAGCAAACAGAGGAGAAAGAGAACAAATTGCTTTTTTTAAATTGCTCAGACAAGAGGTGCTCTTTTTGCTCTATTAGGACAAAGTGCAAACACTGGCACAGAGCGGGAGGGGCGAACCATAGGAGTGTGACTAAATCTAATAGAAACACCATTTGTGTACACCAATGGGCTGCTGGCATCTGCATGGAAATGAGTATGATCTGAAACTGCAGTGCTAAATTACAAAGTTCCCTACAAGGCGACGTTACTTTGATAAGTCCAGAAGGACATATGTTGTAGAGGCTTTTAACATATTACATTCAATACACCTTTCATTTTCATTTTGCATTGCCTATAAGCTCTGTCATTATGTCTTGCTATAGGTGATGTTCCGAACGAGCTTGTGTGAGTGTTCCAGTTTGTACTTGACCCCATGCCGTTTTACATTTAATTATCCTTTTGTGACGTGTACTTCTACTGATTAGAGCATAATTTAAAATAATGGCAGTGCTATGCTTACATCAGCTACAAGGACAGCTCATAAGCCTTCGTATAAACTGTGTACAAAGTAAAGCATCGTGACAAATCTGGCTGGCTCGAGTTCTAATGTAATAAAATGAAAGTGCCAGCATAACAAATGACAATAGCTTCCTCACAATGCGCCTATATGTGTTCGAGTTGCTAAATTAAATATGTAGAGGCCTAAACTGAGCTAATTAGATTTGTGGTTACAGTTGATAGCCGTGTCTGTTCCACTCCAGCGGTCCGAGCTCCCTGCGGTTGCGGGCCGGTCGATAACCTTCAAAAGTGGCCTGCTTTACTTTCCCGGGCTATTCCAGCATCCGCCTGCACCGTCGGAGTGAGGGGGAGAGCCGGGCTGATTGCAGAAGGCACTCCCTAGTTATGCCATGGGTTGTCTATGCTGTTTAGTAGATTAAGTGCTGGTATGGCCTCAACAAGACCCCTCCAGAACACCAGGTGGGAACAAGGACTTTGCACGCATTGCTTTTGGATGAAGTTCAGACCATAGGGGTAACAGCAAATAGGTCTGCACAGTAAAAGAAAAAATGATTCATATGTACAGTAGGTCACCATTCTTGAGCGCACATTAACAGTCTGCTGTGCATTCATACTTATCCACTTCAGACTCCGTAGATGAGCTGTTTGTTGGTCTTGACCACACACGGACAAACACAATATTAGAAGTGACTGATGTTTTCGGTGCGGTCTCTTTCTGAGGCCGGCTTTCATCTTTAATGGCAGGCTAACACTTAAGCCACAGTTAATATGCCCCCACCGAACCCCACATCAAGAGTCCATCATCACCGCACAAGGCCGGCCCACACAATGCATTCTGGGTAGGAACGGACAAGCACGCAGTGATTTATCTCTGAGCAGATGAAATAAACATTTATCAGAGAAGGACATACAGCTGGTTGCAGGGAATGAGGCATTTGTAACGATAAGGCCATGATATACTCCGTGTGAAGTTCAAGAGGGCGAGTCGGCGAAACATTGTCCGTGATGTACTATCTGGCTTTCTGCTGAAACGGGACCTCTGTAGTGGCTAAAAACACCGAAAAACAGCGTTGGCCTAGTTTTGTGTTTTTCATCTTCCCGGGGTGATTCATTGAGATCAGATAGTCCAGCCCAGCAGAACTGCCCAAATAATTCCATTCCCAGATTCTTCATATTTTGGAGATGAAAAATGCCTGACTGTATCTTAGATGTTGAGAAATGGCCACTGTGAATTCTAGCTGTGCTTTTTGAAGGACTCACCCTTTCACGTTGTTTTAAATGTAACAAAGGCCGACAATGCATCTTAATGGTTTTATATAAATGACTTGTTCCACCATTGTTAGTCCATAAAAATGACTGGCCCGGGTGCTTTATTAAGATGATTTTTCACATGTGTAAAAGCCTAACAAGGGTAATAAGCACGTTGATGTATCACCCAGCTGAGGTAATTCCTCTCCTCACTCTTCCTCCTCTCTTCTCCCTGTCATCCTGACCGTCCTCCTGGTACACTGTGTTCCCCTCCAGCCCCTGAGGATATATTGTAGACTTCTATACTGCTCCACTGACAGCCATTATGCATCATGGGGGAACACTTCCTACTGTATGTTTACTTGTTGGAAGACATGTTAAGTTTGTGTTTGGATCAACTGCAATTTCATATTTCAATGACTTTACTTCCTGGCTCAGTAGATCACTGTTATGTAATTTTTTGTGTGTGTGTTTTAAAAAAATATGATTAGCCCACATTGAATGACTATTGGCACTATTTACTTACCCTTAAAACTTTTTGATTTATGAGCTAAAGCCTAGACCACCCTGAAATCAAATCATTGACCCAATGTTGGACCACTGGTAGGAAATTGCTGTTCTGTGGCTTTTACTCTCCCTTCATGTTTTCAGGGAGACACTGTACAAGGAGTCTGACTATGAACAGCAAAATGATAATCTATGCTAGATGTGGTATAAAAATCACAATTTCAATATATCCATAATGTATTTACATAGAACACTATTAAGACATTGTGTAATCAGTGTCCACCTTTTACATTTAAACTCCCACATTGTTTAAAATGTGTCAGAGAAAAGCCATTACATCTTTAATAGTTTTTAGATGAAAATGTCCCATGCATTAATGGCTCTCATACATATGTCAATCAGCCACTGCAGGCTTTGTAATACATGCATATATTATAATTACCATCTTACATCACATTTCACCTCATGAAAGACACTTCATGGACAGCTGTAACTCCACTAGCGCCTCAAGTAGGAACTAATTGCTCTATGAGATATACTTTATATGGATTTGCCCCCAGAACTCCTGCTAATAATGCTAGGTCTAGCCCCACTGTACAGAGAAGCCACGGTGCCCTATTGTTTTACTGCCAAATAGCGACTTCTTTTAGCACCAATCACCATATAATGTAGGGACACTCTTTGGCTAATGGCAGCCTATCGCACTCGATTCTATTGCGGGTGTGAAGTGTATATTACAGAGAGAAAGTCACCCTCTGAGACAACTGACATAAGTATTAGACCATTTTCATAGCATGTACTGATTAGCACTAATGGTAACGCCATACGTGTGTTAGCAACAAGGTCAAGTAATGGGATTTAAATGGCTTTTTCTAAGTGTTGTTCAGCAAGAGTTGGCATTACTTGATTGGTCGGATGCAAAGTACTCTTTTTAGCTACAAAATCTGCGCTTACAGCCACCGACTGTACTTTTTCCATCCATATGCCAGGTTTACATACACATAAAGCACATATAGAAAATAAGTGTGAGAACAAATGCCAAAAACAGGATTTTGAATAATTTCGTTGTAAAGAAAAGGAGTAAATGTATTCAACCACCTTTTGCTGATATTATATTTTCATCTATTCACTTCTATGCACAAAAGTCTGTCAGGAGCATGGCATATTGCAGAGGCCATTGTAACGATCCTATTTAATTCGACAAAGTGCCAGGCAGACATTAGTGATACAGTTTTGTAAGTTATGTGCAATCCACTTGATATGTTTTGTGGTCTTTCCTAGTTTTAGTTCTAGTGGTGATCATGCCTTAATGATTTTTTTATTCCCGTAATTATCATTTACACTTACCCTGTGTTTTCAATAGACAATGCAGGCAGGCAATAACATTTATTTGATTCCTTCTCACACCTTGCATGATCATAAAAATAAAATAATAATGCATCATCCACCAGTGAAGAGCCATATTTTCTTTGATGGATTATAGCTGTTAAAGAAGTTTCTCTGTTGAGACATTGAGGTGAAAATATGGACTTGACATTGAGTGTGAAAAATCATAAAATTGTAACATGGGAAAAATAGATGGAATTTTGCGGCAGTACTGTATTATGGAGTGAGAAGTGAAATCCTATTTATAATATGGCAGTGGATATCTGAAACAAGTGCTCAGAGTGCTACTAAAGCTACTAAAGCCATCTGTGTGACTGTAGGGGTGTGCACCATTGCACTTCCAAAAGCTGGAGTGAAAGCTCCTGTGAGGTTATAGACTGTAGTCTTGTCTGTGGGCCTATTTCTAATTAGTAGCTCTGTGTGTATAAGAAATACTGTGAACCCTTAATAATATGAGTCAGAACAATGTTGATTTTAATCTTCATTGTGTGTATTCAATCACTCCAGTTCATGTGATAATAAAGTCAGCCTTAGTGTAGCATTTTATCTCAAACTACCAGCACAGTATATATTTTTTCCTCCTGCTCTGAACTCCTATAACCTCTAATAGGACTAAGCAGGAAATACATGTAAAGTTTTTAAAGTTTGATTTATTTTTCCATATTGTTGTGTACATTAGTTAGTTAAACAGCAGCTCTGCAGTGGTGTAGGTGCAGCATTTACTCCAGCCCAGCTTTAGTTAGTGGTCAGCCAGCGTGAAGGCCCAGCACTCGCCCACATGTTGCTCCTTTGATGAAGTCCTCCTGGTGCTGTAGCATTTGTTTACCCAGGCAAATCACCGCTGGCCCGTACAGGGGAGAGGAAGCTAGACAAAGCGAGACTGAGTGGGTAGCGACTTCACAGGGAGCCATATTCTGGAGGAAAAAATGGAGCGCAGAGGTGAGAGAGAGAGAGCGAGAGAAAGAGAGGCAGAGAATAAAGAGCTGTGGCTGAACCTTGGTTTGTATCCCTCCTTCCTCCAGCTTCACAGTGGAGGCCAGTGTTCTCATTTACATGGCAGCCACACTCGCCCGCCTCCTCCTGCCTCCTGAGGATCACTAATCAGACACAATTGGAGAGATGGATTTTTACAAACGACCCTTTGATGCTGGATTAAACATGTGTATTTTCTAATTATATAAAAGCTTGGCCAGCACTGTCAGGGCCAAAGCATGTATCTCTAATCAAACAGCAAATAATGCCAAACTTAGTGACTCCTGGGAAAGCGTTAGGTAACACAATGAGGGGAGGGTCATAGACATGTTCAATAGTTGGCAATAAATAAAGTTGTGAAAGCATTGCTGTGCACTACTAACATTGTCCTGGGTTAATGCCACTGCATCCATTATTATGTCTATCTGAAGTATTCCGTTTCTCATTTCTCACTGTGATTCTTGGCTCACCATCATCTAAGTTGTATAAACGAATGCTGAAGTTTTCTCTCGAGGGAAAGGAAGGTTGCTTAGAACGAACAATTAGTCTAAATAGATGCATGTTAATTAGTCTGACTGTTTGTTTCCTTGTGAGGTGTGATAAGAACGCTGTGTGAATGGGTGACTGGCAGCTCCAGTGGCTTTACATTATGTATGTAAATTACATTTTATACACTTTCCTTTGGCTTTGTGTGACTCTTAAAATGAGGGTATTTGAAGAACACCAGATGTATGGGGTCTCATAAAATGTTCTGTTTAATAATGGCCAAATAATACTAATAATGGCTAAAAAATACAACATTGTTATGAAAGGATTGCACTGTATTAATTTAAGTCGACACACTTTCACAAATGACGTTAAAGCAAAAACAGATTTTCTCTCCGAAATGTGTATTCCTGGACTTTTCTACAGCACCTCTCATTCCACAGAACCATTAGAATCCATTCTAACTCAAAGAAGCCTTTGTGAACTCCCAGAGGACGAGGACCCACAGAGAGCCAGTCTGTTAAGTTCATTACAGACACAAGGCAGTACACTTTCTCCTTTGTTGTGTCTTTGGAGAGTCTGGCATTGTTGTTTATCAGTGGCTTTGTCTTTTATCTCACCAGTGGTCATCTTCACAGTGCACGCTTTCATCTGTCTTTTTGAGCCGAGCCAATTATCTGTATAACTGAACTAATCAGTGTGAGCAACTCAGCGGGAACATACAAGTTAGAGGCTTTATTAACACTAGATTAAGATCTGCTCAAAAAGTCGTATTGTTTCGAGAGTGGACCTTCATGGCTTCCTTTACGTTGGTGTTTTTTATCAAAGTGTGAAGATCCACAGTTAATAAAACGGTAACCATTCCCCCCTTTTCAGCTCTGCTTTGCTTCATCTTTGTTAGCGGTGGAGCAGTGTGTCACCCATTGTAAACATGAGTAAAGTGTGCTTACAATGGATACTGGAGGCCATAGCTACCTCAAAGAAGATTTTCATGGGTAGAATCATTGTGGATAAACTAGTCAATGTCAAATGGCTGTTAGAGGATAACACGTTTGTAATAACCATGAAATAAAAATGTGCTAGTGTGGATCTTAGTGGTAGAGTTCTTAGTTACAACTGCATGCTTTGGTGGTCATTACTAATACCTAATTGTACATTCACCATTACATCCTCACTCATGTAAAAACAGTGAAACAATCTCCTTTACATTGTTTCATCAGTCTTAAAGCAGTGCTCACAAGGGGGGGAGGCTGCGTGCATTGTAATTATTGTTATATTGTTAATCACTCAATGGCAGTGGTGCCCGAGGCATCCTAAACATGCTCCAATGTCTATACCAAACGGCGGGGTTATGGAGGGTTATGTCTCTGTCCCAAGGTATTCTCACAGGTTTACAGACTGAAGGGACACTCTCTGAAGCCCATACAGCTCTTGCTCGATTCTGCTTCATTGATCTCCATGTCTGCCAAGCTCCCCACAGGCTAACATTTATCAGTTAATTGGGCTTTAAGCCGCTCCTCTTGGCGGGAGAGCATTCTGGCGACAACTCAATATGGCCCTAGTGACGTCTGCCTAAGATGTTTGAAACAAAGGCCGGCTCTTCATTGTCTTTTGCCTCATGTGGAGGGCTATCTTAAAAACAGTAGGTTTTTCATCTTAGTCTTAGATAGTGGTGGTGCCTGCAAAGATTTTCTATACGTTGTCTCCAAATGTTTCTCATTTAAAGGACTAAGCCAGTTTTAAAGTCATTTCTATTGAATTATGAAGCAACACATGTACAGTAACTTTTGCTGTCTCTTGGGCTTGCCTGTTGCTATTGGATATTGGACCTTTAACAGATTACAATGCTGTTTAAACAGTTGCATAAATATATTGTCCATAAGTACTGCATTGGACAGTGTAATACATAAAATTAGGTGTAATAGAGAATTACTATTAGGAGGACTCGAAAGTTAGGGGAGGGTCTGTTTGTCCCATTAAGATTTCATTCACCACTGAAATCATTTTCAAATCCAGTTCCAAGGTCCAAATGCTACATAGTGCTGCCTTCAGGTAATTTGTCTTGCAGAACAGATGGCTCAATAACTTAAAAGACAACAGCAGTAGATGCCTGTGTAAAGAACACACCCATCTGTATGTCTTCTTTGAATACAAATCAGACTTACATTTCCTCCCACGCTAGTCAGCCTAGTACTATTACCCTGAGAGTGAAACCATCACCGTGGCATGTTCTTCATAACAAGCAGCCGTCACAGAATCACCACATTTCAATGCAGCCAGCGGCCCAATGCTAACCTCTAATAAACAGCGGAGAAGTGTGGCTAATGCTAATCTACCACACAACACACTGATCATCCTTAATACTGTTGTGCACATTTATCTCCCGCCTTTGCATCTGTCACACCGCATCGGTTTAAGAAACGCATTATTTACTGCAGTCTAGTCCTTTGTGCACAACCTGACCACCGCATTCAAATTCTGTCATAGTTTCTTTGTCCTGTGAGATCATTAACAATTTCATCACATCTCAAACTGTCAGCATCTAGTGGCCACTGGTGGGAATTCATTTGCCGTATGCACTCATAAATGATTGATTTGTGGGTGTGGGGACCTTGTGTGTATAAATGTGTATGTGTAGTGTTGGTGGTTGCCATGGAGACAGCCGGTGTGTTGGGGGGCATCAGAAATGACAAGCGATACAACCACAAATCTAATCAGAGAGAATCAGCCACGTCGGTGAACCCCTGAGACAACGAGGCGGCCTTGAATGATTTGGAGTCATTTGTGGAGCGTATTTGGACAAGAGCTGTCAGTTACACTATGTGGCTACAGCAACAATGAATATTCACTGGACACCACCGTTCACTTTTTACATGCAGGGAGCGTTCAATAAAATTAAAAGTCTTGCCTTTGATTTAACTAGAATTTTATTCATGTCTAACTCCAAGTGGGAGAACTTTCATTCAGCAGTTCCTGGGGCATTGTGGACTATATCTGCACGTATACCGCATGTCTTACAGCAGTTAAATAAAAAAAAACACTAAAATTTTCTAAACTCAGTAAATAAAACAGTCACCATAATCTTGGTGACACTGCCATTAGCCACCCTTACATTAGCTACATTTATTAGCATTTAGCACTTACTGAAGTTAAGGACATAGACCGAAAACACTGACTCTTCTGTAAAACATGCATCACTTACTTTAAGTGCATTTGTGGTAAACTGTCATTGTTCTAATGTTGATCACTAAGACTGATTGTTTTCTTGGCACAAGGAAATGCAATGAAACCTCTCTGACCTCTTCATAAAGCTGGCTGCTGGCTAACTGGACAGCGCTCTTCCAGTTCCTGTAAATCACCATGCTGGGAATATCATAAAAAAGATATGAGATATGAGCGGCCACAGCTTTATGGTAACATAAAAAGTGATGATTTGGTCTGAAGCCATGTATTTACTTATCACATTCACGAGACACAGTGAGATCAATGGGCTTCGTGAGACTGTCTTTGAAACTATTTATACTTGGCCTTATGAATATGGGCATTAATCAGTCATAACATACACAGTACAGCATGTTTCTATCTTGTCCAACACATGTGGGCTTAGCAGGGAGAGGCTACAAAAGTCATTCTGCACACTGCTCACAAAATCTTCCAGCAATGCATTGATTGTATAGTTGTTTCTTGGTATTCTAACGCATCACTGAAAATAGTGTATATCTAACATTTGCACATCAAAACTTTTCACAGCTCAAACTGTGTGGGCTGTATTCAATTTGGATATAATGTTGATGAATTCTTTAGTTGCATTTTGTATTACCAAAACAAAAATAGTATAAAAGTAAATAAAAATGATATATTGTCATGTTCAGGCCTGTCATAAATGTTACACTACACTATCTTGTCTTTGTGATGGCAGGAGCAGTAGTTTCTCAGCTAAAGAAGACACTTGTTTGCTAACATCACTCAACAACCATGGGAATAAAACTGTAAAGCTACAGGCTGAAACCGCAGTTGTTGACATGCATGTGGTGTAACTCAAGACAAATCTATATTCTCTGCTGGAAGTCTTTGTGCAGTTTTTAAGGTTTAGCCTCTGAGCCAGTGAAATATGATGTGAAACTATTTAAAAATGAGCAGAACATAAAGTCAACACGGGTTGGATAAAATATTGGGCAACAAAAACCGAAATGAAATGGCATTTTCCATAATGGCATGTCTCAGTCTCGGTGCCTATTCTGATAAAATGTCACTTATAATAATAATACTTAAAAGTTGTTATTAATAATTCGCATGTTGCCTGGTAGAAGGAGCTGATTATGACACCACCGGAGCTCGCCTGTTGCATAGAGACCATCTCTTCACCCGTTGTTCGGCTGCTGCTAGGGAACATACAGAGCAGCTTTTTTTCAGCCAACAGCAAGCATGTGCCCCGCTTAAAGTATCAAACTCACTGGAAAATGTCCTAAATAGACCAGCAAGCAACAGATAGAAGAAGTACTCAGAGGATGCCACAGCAATCCATCTGCCTCCTGTGCATTTGTTTAGACATTGAATTGGCATATTGGCATATTCTGCTGCATGTTTGTTCTTGCTTTATTTTATTTGGGCTTGGGAGTTGCTCAAAAATTATAGTAGCTTGTGCCTGTGACTGGATTGCACATACAAAATATTTCCCTTACATTTTTACTTTCTGCTATTCAGAAATTAAGACGGTTAAGTGGTTAGCACACAACAAGAAGTCCCCAACAATCTGCAGAGCCTATTTGTGTAGAGTTTGCATGGTCTCTATGTGTCTGGGTGGATTTTCTCTGGTTTCACTCATGAATCTATAACATGCACACAGACATATGGGCTCTTTCTCGTGCAAGGTTCTGACCGCAGTTCGTTATCACAATTTCAGTTAACTTTGTATTTTTGTCTTACACAGAAGACTACTGCTTCATAAAACCATTTTAACTACAAATTCAATGTACTGTACATCCAATCCAATGTTCATCATGATACTATACTATTCATTCAAAAGTGACGGTGAACAGCAGAGCATAAATGAATGCATTGTATCATCATCTCAGATTAGCAGATCGCCAGAACAAACTCATTTTTCACGAAATGTAAATTCCATGAGTAAAGTTTCTAGTGACTTCCCACCACCACAGAGAATGTTCTGATTCTACTTTTCAAGGCTAGCAGTACCAATGACTTTTGCAGCAAAAACCCTCGAAAATCTCCCACCTCCACATCCAGCTCACCGCCCCCCCATCTACAAGTGTACCAACCACACACACTGATCCCCGCCGCATTGTACCAGACTTTTCCACTTTCCTGGGGGATTGCTGGTGCGCCGGCAAAACCATAAATCAATAACACATCTCGGCTGATATGGGGAGAAGTGGTGTTGCCAACGGAGACCATTTTTAAACCACGAAGGAGCAGCCGGTGTGCCTTTCCACTGACAACACGCCATATAGTGTTTGTCCCGCCGCTGAGCTAGACGGGATATTTTTGATCAGCCGAGCGAAAGAGCAGCCTTTGATCAGCGGGCCCTTGTTATACGGCCTTTCAAGTGTGCGAGAAGTCGTACCTGGCTATGTGTATTTGTTTGGGAGAGCAAGGAAATGTTGGTAGTGTTAAACTAGAGCAGGCACAAGTTCGCATTTCAATAGTTTAATCGCTTCGACGGTCAGCAAGGCCAAGATGGTCGCTGTGGTTTCAAGTTGAAGTGTTATAGCAGAGAAGCCAAAACTAAAGAAAGTGTGCTGTTACGTTTTGAATGTAATGTTTTGATTCCTTTTTAGTATTTTTAGTCACACCAGCTTGGACAGCCACCTGCATGAGGCTTGAGTGTGGTCTTTGTGGTACAGTTGCATGAGAGTGGGTAAATCCAGCATATAATGAGCAACCTAAGCAACCTAATAGTCATATATTTAGATCACCATTACAATAAATATAAGTGGATTTCTCTTAATTTAAGTGGCTGTGAAAGGGATTCATTTTATGGACAGAATATTACGTCAGCATGGCTAGACAGTCCACAAATCAGTCTACACAGTTGGAAGAATTGTTGTATCTAGTTGTATCTTGGCCTTGACATAAGATAATAACCTTTTTAAAGTTAACGTTCCCGGCGTAGCGTGAATACAAATGAATGTGGATGCAGGAGATTCTTCAGACGGCCCTCTGCTGGGAGTTGATACACGTCAGGCACAATTGTCGGGGCATTACGGTGTATCAGTAACTCAGCACACTGCTCTGATGTCGTCTCCTCCTCCCTCCGCAGTCTGTTTTACTGTCTGCTTCCCTGTGGCTATGCACTACCCCTCCTAACTCATTCTTCTATTCTCTCTCTTTGGTTGGATTAGCTTTAGTATGAGCCGAGGAGAGAACGGGCCCACCACAGTCCCAGCCACACAACAGGCTTACAGGAGGGAAAGTGTGTTAAAACAGGAGAGATTATAGGGACCAAGAACGGCTAAAGAGCAATCAGTATACTTGTGTGGGACAGAGGAAACAGGGCTATGTTAGTGGGTGTAGCTAGGAACAAAACACTTCTTTTATGAGGTATATTGTATATGTTTGTTGTGGCAATGGAACCTCATCTATAACCTTAGGATTGATCAGTAATCAACCAAAAAAGAAGTGAATTTACTTCAGATTTGTATGACTGGTGATTCATGCTTGTCCCATTGCAAGGGGACAGCAAAGAAGCCTTTTACTAGATGCTATGTCATCGTGACAAAGGGCCTTGATGGTTCAGTGAATAGAGCATTTATCCCTGAACTAAAAGATTGATTTCATAGTGGTTTTCAGCTGCTTCTTTTTTTTGTTTTTTTGCAAACATGAAGAAAATCCAGTGAGAATTCAACTAGTACTAGTATTGTTCACAAAGGCATCTATTTAATTACCATTGACGGCAGACTCTGTAGTCAGTTTGGCCACAGACTAGTCAGTTTCCGTTACTAATTGTCCTATTTTTTTCCTTTCTATCATAATAGCTCATAGATCCTGTTCAATTTGCAAGCATGGTGCATGGAGATCAGTGTTATTCAGAGCCCAAATCACTTCTATGAGGTTCTGAAGCCTCCTCAATCAAAAAGGTCGTACAGAAAAACACTTGCATAAACAAAGCGTCTCTTAGTTCAATTTAAGTAAAATATTGATTGCTCTGCATAGATTCTAAATGGTGGTGTCATTCTTCAAAGCGAGGAGCTGTTTTGCCTTTCAGATGCTACTGTTGGCCTGACACCCTCATAAATTACTCAGCATGAAGAACAATGCACTGTCCACATGAGGAGAATGAGCCGGTCCAGTGAAAGCAGCCATAATGAAGCCTTTGTCAAGAGCCACTGCAGAACTGTCTCCCAAAGTTTACAGTGTAATTAAAGTCGTCTGAGTGCAAATAAATGATGGCTTCCAACTAAGAATGCAGTGTAGAACAAGGAGAAAGTCAAAGGGGTCTTCTATTTTGTCCCTCCCTCTTGTAGGGGTCTTGTAAAAGTGGTGGACATCAAAAACAAGACTCCAGGTGACCTTCAGGTGACAGGTGCTCCAGATCGATAAGACTAATTTAAGATGTGTCCCAAAAACCTGAAGATAAATCATAGCTAGCACCACAGTGACATCCATTAAGATGTCACTGAGACAATATATTGTCTTTGTCTGCTGTTGAATCAGACCTATTTGATGTAAAAATGTCCTTTCTCATTGAAGGAGTTCTTAATGCAATGCCCAAGGTTATGTTTTTGCTGTTTTTGGTTTGTTGTTACAAAGGTGTTGGTCGATTAGGACACATTTTCATGAATGTGTCTGCGAGCCTGGGGGTTTCCACTTGCTTTATTGTAAGTGTTGTAAGTGCTCTTTTCTATAAACAAACAACAATAATAAAGTAAGTAAGTAAAGTAAGTGTACACAACAGAACTAATATTCCCTAGTTTAAAGTGAACTAAATGAGTATACACTTGGCTCAAACACTTCTACAAATACTATACAAATATAGTAATTTTAAACTACTTATTTTTCTTATGCTTTGACACTTTTGAACCCTTACGTTAATAGATATTTCCACCTCCATGTTCTCTGTAACCTCACGTTTGCTGACGGCACCATCTTCTGAGCTCTGTGTCAGCGCCACACTTCAATAAAAACACAAACAAAATGGGCAGAACAGTCAGATTGAAAGATTGTGCCCTGGCAATCGCAGACAACCTCTCGACGAAGCAATCAAAGGTCAGGGGGAGAAGGAAAGAGTTCTGGCGAGCTGTGTGCTGTCTTAAATGCCACAGGCTCGGGACGCCCACCTGGAGATAGGAACGCAGAGGGCAATTTCCACTTAGATTCTCTCCAGGTCCCTCTCCAAGCGACACATTAGTCACACTGGGTAAGAGGCAGGAAACCTGGATCAGCGGGAGGTCCGATCGATACGCAGCAGGCTTAGGCCACACAAGAGGTCAGGTGGCTTGATTGGTGGAGAATCCAAAATAACCACACAGCTTGTCACAGCCCCACAACTCTTGGCAATAGACCGGCTATTGAATTTTTGGTTCTTTGGCCCTTTGAGTTGAGGGCCTCTGAATGTACATCGACATGCCGTTCTTGGTACTATATTGCGCCTGTTTAAATTGCTGTGAAATTGTCTTTCTATTTCTCACCTGTGGCGTTGAAAATACATACCTCGATAACATCCTTTTGTGAGCCCGCTGTGATGTACGGAACACACAGGATCTTTTCAATCTTCTTTGATCTTTAAGAAAAGTATAGAGCTCTACAGATTCTTTACCTGTTTTTAGGGCACAGGCATTCGACTGGAATGAGGAATGAGAAATGCCCCCAAAAGTTTTCAGTTCTGTGTGGCTCGACTAACCTTTGCTTTTAACAGACAGAGATTTGTTCAAAACTGAATAACAGAAATACTTTTTGACAATTGCAGAGCATACAGTCGATGAAGAAAGGGGTAGAAAATTGTGGTAATTTGGATGTGAAATAATTTAATTGGCCTACAATTTTTTGAAGAATCTGTTTCTCGGTACATTTTGTTTTTAGTTGGAATAAGCTTCTCCAAATGAATAAAAATACTCTATGTTGTGTGGCATGCCTGAAACACTATATACAATACAATACAGTACCTTATACCTCATCTGTGTCAATTACTGAAGTACTGTGACATATTATCATGCACATAATAGTTTTTTGTTCTCTTGTTTTTCTCTTTTTTGTTGTCTCTTGGTTTTAACAACATCAACTAAAGTCTGTTTAAATAAAAATAATATTTTTATGTGTTATATTCACAATTCTTTATTTCTACAGAAACTGCTGGCGTTACTGCTCTTCCACCCATTGTTTATTGAAAGTAATTGAGCACCACACAGTGTTTTTATCTGGCACCAGTGAGACATAAAATTGCCAAATATGGCTCGCACCATGAGGGCCATGCCAGCGGCTGTTTATGAACCCATCATGAGTCGGGCACCCTCAATCCATCCTCGCATCCTTAACACCTTAAATAACCGCCCTGTCCGTCTGCCACGACAAGATAAATGCCATCTCCCTCCCTGGATGACAGAAAAACCTGTCCACTCTGGAGCAAGTGCACACTCCCACTGGCCCACAAGGATGTAAGTGATGGTTTGTGTAGCTAAATCACCACTTACACATGGAGGGTAGATTAGAGAAATGCACTTTGGACATTACGAGTGACTTCAGCCCCTAGACAGAGGGTGCGTTTGCTCACTGGGGCGTGTGATAGCTCTTAATGAAGCTATACTTAGCTTAGGGATTATTTTACATTATTTTCCACATAACTGTTTTTCTTTATTGATATGTGCTGCTTGGTGTTTAGCCAAAACAGTGGGGGGATTATAAGCACAAAAAGAAGAATAAAATGTAATAAAATCTCCCAGAGGTTGACGTTCCGCAGCAGGGAATCAAACTGTAATGATAGAATTCCTTTAGTTGGGATTTAAAAGCTAAGACAATGCTTTCTGATGATCTATTGTCATTGTTTGTCAAGGGTAGGTTTCATTTGGCAACCAGAGGCACAGTAATTGGTTAAGATAACCCAAAAAGTAATGATCACATTAAATATTTAGAAATGTAATTGGCCAAGGAAAGAGGTTAGTTTTTGGCACATTAACTTCACCATTGCAAGAGACAAGGCCTGTTGTCATCGAAGCTGTCCTATGTTAACATTCTGTAGACAGCTCAAGTAAAATATAGTTACATTTTCTCTAACTGCAGGTTGTGATGATAACGTGATAATCTTTCTTAAATGCACGAGCAAAATGGCATCCTAAGGTAAATGATACAGTAGCATGGACTGTAAGTGGCATCGCATAGAGGAAAATACAGCACACAAGGAAACAGCTTGAGTGCATTCATTTAACAAACTGGTGATTTGCAACATTTTTAAGAAAACAGGATGGCATTTCTTGAAGGTTCTCCATCAAACATTTGAATTTAAATTATTTCACATCCAGATTTTTATTTGACAGACTGGTTACTCATGCCAACAAGACACCAGGTAGTCATTTGAGCTGCAGATGTGCGATCAATATTGCTCCTTTCTATGAATATTAAGCTTTTGCAGCAAGCATCCCACTGATACCTGTGCGCAAGTGTGATTTTCAATTGGGACGACACCTGTTTCGAACCTCCCCGAACTCTAATCAAGTGTGGATAAGTGTGCCAAATAAAAAGAGGAGTACGCAGATGTTGTGGAGCGGACGCCGGAAAAACTCATGGGGGAACGAGATTACAAGATGGCCGGCTGCTCCAACAGAAAAAAAATAGATCCATGGTTTGAGAGTTTCATTAGCTACTAAAGCATGTGTGACGGTCACCAGTTGCGGTCATGTAGCAGGAAAAAGCCAGAGGGCCGAAGAGCAGTTTAGTGCCGGGTGTGAAGCCACTGTGACGGGCCTGGATTGTCCCGTTGTACAAACACTGCTCTCTTTTGGGAGAATGGGAAATTGACCCCTATTTATAGCCATGACTTTGGAAGGCTGTGCACATTGATATCCTGCCATCACACACAGATTTTCCATGGTACTTGACTTGGGGCAGCCCGCAGTTCACCGACCCCTTCAAGTCAATTCTAGTGATATACAGGTATTGCGTTTGATATACTACTGGTCATATAAAGGTTGTAATGTCCGACTTACAATCTCTGGAGTCTGCACGTTCTTCTTGTGTTATGGTGGGTTGCATGGGTGTATAGGCATGCTTTGTATTTATTTCTTTATGGTGTATAAAACTGTAAATCTGCTGCAAAAGCATACTATGGATCTCACTACAAGGCCTAAAGTCATGCTCATCCCACATTTGAATACACATTCACTTGAGCATTATATAGCATTGTATATTGTTAATCTTGACAATCAACAATCCACCAACTACAGTTTGAGTACTGCAGCCCGTCACAGTTGTATATCATTGTGGGTCAGACAATGCATTGTTATTTGCCCATGGCTGGTTGAGGAGTATGAGACTTGTCCACTGACTTTGTTGGGCAGGTGTGAGCCCAGAGCTGGTACAGAACCTCTTTGATATTCAGCTCCCGTGAACCACAGGGAGTGCTATAGACGTATACAAAACAGTACAAAGTCTAGCTCCAGTAGATATTGCCCTGACAGGGAATAGAGGAGGCAGGAAGACATATCCTCAATGCATCTTCCCTGTGCAGCCGTCCCCTGGTGTGTGCCCCATATCTCCAGCTTCATTTCCTTTCTGTCACTTCTGATGCCAGCTACCTTCACCTGCATGCCTCTCCTTAATTCCCCCCTTTTTTATTTGTGTACCATTCCCCGGCTTTGTTGTCTTATCGTTTTCGCAGCATGCAGTAATTTACTTTTTTACGGGCTCTGTCTGCTTTTTCCCGCCATCTTGTTCCCAGGTCCAATGTTATTACCACCAGAACAATGGGTTGGCTCACTCAAGGGGCTGCCTGTCCTTTAGATAGCACTCATGGGCCAAGCTGCTACATCGCTTCTAGTCGCCTTTCACCTTCAGTTATCTGTTAGCATGCATAGTTATCGCTTCATCCTACTCTGAAAGCCAGAAAGCCCCAATACGCTATCTAAATATATTAAACAAAATCTGTTGGGTTGCAGTACTTACAATGTTTGATCTCTTTGGTGCACGCATAGCAGTCAGTTTCACATTTACAAAACAGTAGATGAAAAATGAAAAGCTAACCTCATTAGCCGTGACTCTGTGCCATCGTTGACATTCGGAATATGTACTTTTTCACTTGGCGCCTGCTGTGATGCCAAAATAAAAGCCTCCCACTCAGAATAACATTAGAGTTTCATAAATCAAATACATGTACAAAAATGTCTGAGAATGTTATGTATGAGACAGAACAGCCTAACGCTACATTATTGCAATTTTTACAGCTCATAGCATGTTGTATTTTGGTGTAGAATTGTAGATTTCTTGCATTGACGGGTCATATACATAGGTCATCGAATTACTCACTACAAGCATTTGAGGGGTGAGTGATAGGGTGATAAAAAAAAAGTTCATTATTCTCTGCTCTTTACCATATTTTACTGTAACAAGGCAAAAAAGGAATCTTGGCTAAATAAAACTGTGACCCTGACCCTTATGAGTTAGTGCATATCCCTGGCCCTTCCTTGCATTGGCCCAGAATACTTTCAAATCTGACGTGTTTAGGGGCCATACAAAAACTCTGGGTGTAACAAAACTTGGATTTTACGGTTAAGATGTGTGTCCTATTTAGCATTCACACATTGAGACTTTGACTGTTCTCTTTATAGGTCTATAGTAAAGAATTTGCACCTCAGCATCGACCTGTCGGGGAAGATAAAAAATAGAGGTTGGGTAATAAAAGACCCAGGTGTCTTCATTTCACACACAGGAGGAGGAAGCAGGAAGTATAAAGATGGTACCATATAAAGACTGAAGGCAGTGAAAGGCAAACAAGGTGTTGCTCTTTCATTAAGGACATGTTTGTTTCACAGCAAACCTCCACCATGCTCAAGTTGATAGATTCTGTCTGACTAATTCTACCACACTATCTCTTCCCTGCATCTCCGTCTTTTTGATTTCAACTTACAAAGCCCCAAAAACTAATTAATGGACTCCGCTTCAGAGACCATTAGATCCAAAGCTTATTGCTATTCAAGCTGGCCAATTCTCACAAACCTCCATTATGGCTTGATGCTTTCGCCATAATCTCAATTCTCTGTATTTACGAGACAGAGGCTTTGAAAATATCCATAAGGCTAACAAACAGTGGGGAAAATCGTCTCAGTATGCAAGCAAGTGCCCCGTCCTAGCGTATAGCATGCTAATGTGGGCACCGCAGGCTTACCCGGGCTCACGCTGTTTATCAAAACGCAAATGCAACCGACGCTAAATCACAGAATGGAGTGTGCAACAGTGTATAGATTTGAATTAAGGTCAGGCCACAGGAAGACGGCATATGGTACACAACAAAAAAAATACCAAATGTCAATGAATCCATCAGACTAAATGCCAAACTCTGCTAAGGAAATGTCATTGGTTTGTTTTGAATGGTAGTGCCACCTGAAGCATGTGTCGCCTCTTTAGGAAGGCAACAGGGCGGAAGATGGCAAGGTGAAAAAGAGTGGTACCGAGAATACATTAGCTATAGACAATTGGCCAGCCATTTCAGTCGGTATCCTGAACAAAGTGTAGAGGCAAACCACAACAATGAACTTCAAATAGGCTTTCTGTTTGCTACATAGATTCGTTGCTGTAACAAGTAGAAATAGAATTGGCCCCGACTTGCATTGGTAAAGACGCACAGTAGTGTACACTGAAACAGTTCTACTAGTTCAGGGGTCAATGCTTTTGAGCCACAAAACTCAATTTCTACTCTTTTTGCCCATCCTGACCTGTGGCTGGGGTTTTGTTGGCCATATCTCGCAACAGAATTCTTTCAAAAACTCATTGTCCATCAGTGTCGGGCAAGTTACTTCAGAAGTACTAGTTACTGTGACCGCACGGCAACATTGAACAAAGTGGTTAGTTAGTTTGACTTGCTAAGATAGTCATGAAGTACTAGTAACATGCAATAATAGTACACACTTTTTTACCAGGTACTATTACTGCATGTTACTAGTACTTCATGACTATCTTAGCGAGTCAAACGGTTCTTCCGATCCAAAGCATTTCATTGCATTTTCTGACCCTGTGTTGAATGTGCATATGACAAATAAACTGAAACCAGAAACCAGATGAGGAATATTTGGTTGTTATATGATTTGTATTAGTAATGTGTTATATTACCACATTACAGCAAAATGCTATATATTTCTGTTACACCCAACACTGTTGACCAAGACGATCCACACCAATAAAACGTTGACAGACTGTTGACTTACCTAATAAAGTGGCCAGGTCTTTTTAGTCAAGTGGCATGGTAAGAACTAGGATTAGACATTCATTTCATTTACCTACCTGAACAAAAAAGCTATTTACAACTTGAACTGTACTTAAAATGTACTTTTCAGTACATTTGTGCTAACATCAGATTTTGTTTTAACATTTACTAGCACTATGCATTATTTAGTTGGCAGTGTGATTTAAAATGGCCGTCCCTCGTGTACAGGGAGTGTGTCAGATGGCTCAGTAGCCATTGCTCTTGCAGCTGTATCCCTGACAAGTCTAAGAGTCAGTCTGCTGGTCACCTGTCAGTGCCACCTCGCCAATTATTTCTGCCAGGGTCTTTCTACTACACCTCCACCTCATTTTAAATCTTTGGACGGGCACTTCATTTCTTCAGTCTGGGGGGTTTTACTGTTTGTAATGTATTTGTATGCATGGCCTATTTGTAATAAGTTTAATAAACATTGCTGAATCACTCTTGTATGTGCACTGTAAAACTCAATGGACTTAATACATGTTATTCCCACCTGGTTCTGCAAAAGAAAATGTTGAATAGGTTTTACAGTGAGTTAAGTGTGCTGTGCCATGTCACTAAAATGGCCGCCTACCCCTTTATACTTGGATGTGCTTCATTTATCGAGTCGTCCTGTTTCCTCCACCTGCTCGCTCACATGTAACCAGCTCCTTCCTGTCCCGTACACTTTACCCTAAACTCCACCAAAGGCTAACTGCCGCCTCATTAGCCACGATTAGCTTCCCTGTCTATAAACCTATAAACACAAATGGATCGCAGCAGCTGCCCACATTTCCCTACCCCCTATAGTGTTTAAGTCAGCACTGGCCTCCTTTCACCATAGTGGATTTCTCTAACAGTGATGGAGAGGCTGCGGAAAGGAACGTTCACCACCTTCTGTGTAAGCTCCCGTGCTAAGCTAGCTCCACATGCATTAGTCTCACTTTAGCCATGATGCAAGTTGACACCTGGCAGGTAGTGTCATTAATATGCAGTGTAGGAGAGTGTGGAGGTGTTTGCACTCCCGGCTCCTGGTGGATTTTACCTTTGCTCACATACTCCATGCCAGCTCCATCATAGGCTTTGATATGCATGCAACCTGACAGAGCGAGTGGATCTACATGTGAATAAGTGTGTACTGTAAGTGTAAGGGTGTATTAGAGCGGCCCATGAATACTGTATGAATAACATTGACACGGTTTTCACATACTTCAATCTGCAATTTTAAATAATTAGGAATCTTTGGCCAATCACTTACGAGTTTTGTAAAGACTTTAAACTCTCATATATCCATGACCAACAACAATATCTCTGGGTGGAATTAACTTCTTCTAGTTGTCTGGTTTAAATCAACCCAACCCGTGCATGTACTGTGTGGTAAACTGGTCAACCTTATGTAAATGAATGCAAGAGTGACTAGTCTCTCTGAGAAGTAACTAACTGGATGTACCTTACCTAAAGCTCATTGCTGATGGGACAAGCTCCAGCTACTCACTACCACAATTGAGAAGAGTAACAGGTTTGTCATCATTTTTTGGTGTGAACACGAATCATGGATTTTCATTATACCTTATAACTATATATATAATAGTCCTGCATTTCAGTCTTCCCACAATTGTAACTTAACATAAAAAGCTCACAAAATTCAATGCGTTTTCAAATGTAGATCCCCCATGTTTTATTGTGAAGAAACCCCTATTATAGTCTGAATCTAGAGGAAAATGAAATTTCCCTGGGACTTAGGTTGAGCGAAAATAGGACTATCATAACCACTGTGACTCGGGGCCTGTACAGGACATTAAAACAGCCTAAACCCAGAAGGAATTGGGGTCATTTGCTGAGTGCTGAAAATGATACAGTGGGATATTAGGCCTCAAAGCTCAGCCCCAATGATAAAACATTCATGTGAAAGCCACCAGCTAAACACCAGAGCTGCATCCTGGCTTACATGTATCATCCATGACACTACAGGGATTACAAATAAACTATTGGAGTGCGGCCGCATCAGTGCATGTAATTCGAAACATGCTTTGTAATTTAGACAAGCCTGTTGTGAGGATGCCTCCTTCAGGGCTGTTTTAAAGTAAACCTATTATCATATTTGCAGGTTCCCACTACCATTCATAATTCATACCAAACAGTTATAGTGTTTTATAAGGGAAAGTAAAATCACAATAACACAATTACAACTTAAATCCCCACACATGCATCATTAACATGGGGATGGTGCCGCACAGTTTCTCATACTTTAGCAGCTTGGGGATTTCTTACAAGATGCAGGTGGGTTTTACAACATGGTTTAGAGAATTTCATGGGCCAAATAAGCTTATTGTACTTGATATGCCATCAGTACAATATTTGCAGCTTTACAGTGTTTGTAGCGAATTCAGGAATTAAATTATTGATCTTCTGTCTTTTTCTGTTAGTTAGGTTATAATTGGCTGGAGCATTTAACTATAGACCTTAGGTACATCGAAAACAAAGGCAATTCAGAGTTTCCAATTAGGTTGATGGGAAAAAATGGGTCGGCCCAAGAATGGTGTGCTATCTATGCCTGCAATCTATCCAAAAACTAACAATATTTCGGATCTTTAAGGCCCTATTGTCTATTTAAACTGTGTTCTAGCTTATGTTGTTCACTAAAAGGTCTATACATCCATTGTCACCCTAAACACATTCCGATTTACATTGTCCTGGATCAATCTCGCTCCATCTCGCTACCTCAAAACGTTGTCTGCCAACAGTTGCATCAATAGTGGTCAATGTTTACATCGGATTAATCATTGGTCCACTTTAAACGATTGGGTGATCCTGTTGTTTTTCTGGTCAGATAGCAACATTAACATTCATACATTCCTAATACTGCATGTACACAGGGAGTGAAGAGCAATGTGTTTGCAGTATTGAACAGATGCCAACACACAGCATGCTCCTGACATGCCTATGAATGAAGAGCGATTGAATGGATTTTTTGACAGTCCATTGGCCGATGACCTGAGCCGCTGTTACCTGGCCCTAGAAAAACAACTGAAAATCAATGGGGGTTGCATTAAAATAACTCTGAAGTCATTATGATCCTCGTCTGAACAAATAGAGCTGCTCAACAATAGCCTGATGTGTCACTTACGTTTACCGCGGGGCCTTTTCACTGATGAAGCTAACAAATAAACATGTCAGGCTGACAGGAGGCCAAATCCTTGACATTCAGTCCATCAGATGTTGTCTATCTCTTTCCTGGATTGGAGTAAATGGAGTAAATGTGGTTGTTTTGACAGAGTGCACACTGCTGACTTCCCACTGTGCATGTCAAGGGCCCATAGCTCCACACATCTCGGAGGGAATATAGCCTAAACCTGGCCTCCTGTGTGAGCCGCTCCACTGATTATATCTGGAACATATTTTGTTTGACTTGTTTGGGAACAACAAGAAACCGTCTTAAGATGTCTCCGGGGTTAGACATCCCTTTGACATGGGGCTGTAAGGAGAGTGCAGAGGGATAGAAGGATTAGCATTAGAGCTAGTGGCTAAGGCGCTGCCCACAGGTCAGATTAGCACAATGTAGAGCTGGCACCCCTGACTCTGCACTTTGAAGTGGGCTTACCTTCTGAGATTTATCCAGAAGGAGGAAAGGCAGTGGAGGAAGAGGGGGATTTTTGACACGGGGTTCTGCTGGAGGTGCACATGATGGGGTCTGTGTCACTGAGCAGCAATACATTGCCTCAAGGGTCAAGTACCATATTTCCTCTTAAACCCTGTATTTGACCCACCATTGAATATCTTCTTATATGCCATTCTTGACAT
The DNA here is from genome assembly GCA_036025475.1 of Philypnodon macrostomus. Lineage (NCBI taxonomy): Eukaryota > Metazoa > Chordata > Actinopteri > Gobiiformes > Eleotridae > Philypnodon > Philypnodon macrostomus. The sequence goes on from JAVQKC010017118.1 coordinate 40,606, forward strand.
CAACTTGTATCTTGTGTGTTATGGATAGATTCCTTTTTGGTGTGAGAAGGCATTTAACTCCACATAAACTCCAACCAATATACAGAGTAACTACTTTGTATTGTTTTTCCACATGTGCGTGTCCCAAGCCTAGATAAAAGTGGAGTGGCATTTGGGGTTAAAACCTGTGCCAGAGCTCTTATTCAAAAGACTCACTATAGAATACTAGCAGACTTTGGCATATACCTGTTTGTTGTCTCAGTTCTTGAAAAAGAGATTATTCAGACATACCTTGAACCAAAAGTACAAAGTTAGTCAGTAATGTTATTTTATATCTGTGCTTCAGCCTTTTATGGAGTTGTTTTTTTTGTACAATTTGCTGAACATCACCTCTACCAAAGCTATGCCAATCAATATTTTCCATTATTTCTTTTCAACTGTGCCACTAAAGACCTCATGCATTTCTTTAGTGCTGAGCTCAAATGTCCAAAGCAGTTGTCGAGAATGGCTTTTTGTAACTGAATTCAGCACTTAGGCAAAATGGGTTATCTATATAATTATCTTTGTAGTTAATGTGACAACTGACCCGTATGGCATATTTTAATCAGCTTTTTTGGGGTTTGTCTTTTGCTGATAATTTTCTCAACTGAAAACTGCAATTAAAGAGAAATCCCATCTGAACATTTAAGACATAGATGTCTCCAAATGTGAATCATTTTGACAGGGCAGGGATTTAAAGTGATCCATTTAAAACAGCTGTAGAGTGAAGTTAAGTGAAAAGAGGAAGATCCACACTTAAGGAGATGCATGTAATATAAGTCAGCAGAGCAGGGCAGAGAATGAAATTTTCAACCCAACATCAACATTAATTTATTTATTTAACCCTTAACTGTTTTATACATGACATAACTCTATTTCTCCAGGCTTAGTGCCAGCACAAAGAGTACTCTTAACTGTGACACATTCTAACTGGAAATTATACACGCTATAGAACACTTTTACAATTACAAAAGAAAACCTCAAAAAATATCAGAGCTCTTAAGTAAGTTTAAGACAGACTTAAAAACTACTTAAAATATATACCGTATTTTCCGCACTATAAGGCGCACTTAAAAACCTTTAATTTTCTCAAAAACCAACAGTGCACCTTCCAGAGCGCCAATCCAGAGCGCCTTATATATGGATTCATTCTGGTTGTGCTTACTGACCTCCAAGAGATTTTGTGTCACACGGCGCTCGAGGCGCTCCGTCAAAATGCTTTGGTACGACTTCGGTAAACTACAAAGCTCCGGGAGTCAGGAGCGTCGCAGAGTAATACATACCGGTACTATGCTTCACTGTAACGAAGGCAGGAATCATCACTGAACTGCCAGGTAACAGCAACGACACAGACTCGGATAATGACGAGGGGGA
>JAVQKC010017145.1:0-17475 GCA_036025475.1 Philypnodon macrostomus
TTAAATAAGGTGTAAGTATTTCACAGGTGGTGAAATACTTACACAGATGAATTTTGTATTGCACATGATATAGTATTGCACATACATGATACATACGTTCAAATAGTGCAGCAGCAGTAAACATTTTACGTAAAGTGATTTAGTGCAGTATTATTCAGAGTTCAGTATTGTTGGGAACACTAACTCACTCTTAGTGTTAGTAGTACTGTTACTGACCTCTATTAACACAATTCTTAAAAAAAATAAAAAATAATCAGCTTTATACTGTCAATTGTACTGGATAGACCAAAATCTCTACCAGCCACATCTGTACCTTCCTGCATGCATTTCTTCCTGTCCTTATACTTTACATATAAAAAGATGTTGTGACATTCCTGTAGCTATTTTTTGTAACTCATGAAGGACACAATTCAAGGATGTTGACAGCTTCAGGGAATAACACAGAGAAAAACAAGAACAGAATTTTCAGACTGTCTGAACTCACCATTGCAGACAAACATAACTTGAAACTGCCTTTGTAGGAATTTTAACTCAACGTAAAAGTACAAGTTTCTTTTGTTTGTCGCAAAAACCTCTAGCAAAGCCGTCCGACTGCTTTGAATATAAATGAAGCTCTTTGGCAGACGTACGTTCAATTCCCAAAACAATGAAACATCCCTATTTCGGCAAAGTACTATTCTTCTTGAAGTTGAGGAAAAACAGGATACATGTGATTGTTTGAAACACAAAAGTGTGAATGAGTTCTGCCAAAAGAACAGACTTAAAATGAGCAGGTTGCATTGAAAGGCAGGTAATCCTGGCCCCACTGAATAAAGTCATGAGACAATCCAGGGGTAATGGTAGCAATCTGAGCCCAACTGCACAGCGACCTTAGTGGAAGTCTCACATCTTCATGCTTTTTCTGTGTGTGTCATCCCAAAACCAGTAAAAAAGGATCTAGCCTTGGTTCATATCAGGCCAATTTGAACTTCTTTGTGCCGAAGAAGCTTTTATGCCCCAAATTTATTCATTGCTTACTTACTCCTATCCGGGAATTGTGGGTGGCATAGCGCCTACCCCAGTAACTATGTGGACCTCAGGTAGAATACACATAGACAGAGGTTAGTAGCAATTTCATTGGGAAACACACTGACAGCTGTTCACTTCACCATCTCTCACATCGAATTTACTAAAGGCAATTTAGAACTAAACTAAAACTAAACTTTAGATTTTCACACAATCATTCACAATAGCTTGAAAACGCCCATATATAGACTGAAAATAAGCAATGGATAAGCAAAGATGTTAGAATAGCAAGAGAAAAATTGCAATTCGAAAAGCCTCTTTGTTTTCTCTTATGTAAATGCTGAAAGATTAAATAAAATACAGACCAAGTGTCTGATGTTTCTTGAGGTGTCCACAGTGTGGGGACAGTTTTGGAGCCTGCAGGGCAGAGGAAATAAACCCGTTATGTTGGTCTTGCAGAAACTTAACACGTTTTGTCAAAGCGCTGTTGGATGTTGGTGCTTCTCCACTGCCTGCAAGTTTGTTCTTTCGTAAACATGAGCCGCGGCTCTGGGTGCTCTGTGACAAATAGAAAGAGAGGAGCAACAAAAACAAAGTATTTGAAAAACAGCAGCCAAACACCACACGCTCCTGTTTCTGTCGGAAACATCCAAACAACTTTTCAGACTCTGCTGCAGATGATAGAAAACCCCAGATTGTGTTTTGTGTTGGTGTTCAATTTTAGGTTCTTTCAGGAATGCAGTCTAAATTTACATCCGCTGTCTAGGCAGGTAATTCTGTTTAACTCATACATATAGGGTTTGGCTGTTGTTCATGATTGCGTCTTGTCATTGACAAAGTTGTTTGATGTTCGGCAAAACTGAAAAAAAAATCATAGAAATCCAAAGTACAACTTTTGATTCTTATCTTTGCAAACAAGGTTTTCAAAAGTGTTGGATTAGATTGATAGATAGTGTTTGTAATAATTTGAAATGTCAGTATAGGGTCACTTCTGGTATTCTGTACCTTGGTAACTACAAGGAAACGAGGCACAACTCTCTAGAAGATTGTTTTTTGAGTTTGCATTGTCTTTTATAAAATATGTTGGTCACACTTTATTTTGCATAGCCCTTAACTACATTGTATCTACCTCATTCAATACAATGTAATACACTGTGTAACAAACTGTAATAACATGTAACTACATTGTACATACAGAATGGGTAAGGTTAGGGTTGGGGTTATGGTTAGTTACAATGTAGTTACATGTTATTACAGTTTGTTACAGTTTGTTACACAGTGTATTACATTGTACTTAATGAGATAGATACAATGTAGTAAAGGGCTATGTAAAATAAAGTGTGACCAATATTTTGTCACAGAATTTGTCTTTGACTATTATGACTCTTCAACAATAAATTATTGAACTATTAGCACATAAACTATAATAGATTTGTCATAGTTTAGATCAGTCCCATGCTAAAATTCTACACTTGATTCATTAATTCATACTGAATCATCACGTCTAAAGGATTGCTGGTGGAGTAGAAGCCGTGGGGCAGTTTGCAGATCTTCCCAATGGGGAGAGCTCGGTGTTGTTGGAGCTTCAGCCTCAAGTTATCTTTAGCCAACACTAGATTTCTGCTGCTGCACTATACAGGATTTTGAAGATAAACTCACTCATGGTCTGCATTGTAACACCCACCGATATCCACCTTCACTCTTCGACTTCGGGACACAAGCTTTTTTCTACAGAACATTGTGGGATACTATATATTTTTTACATGCTATTGCTGTGCTCTTACAGTATCTACACATTTACTTATGTTAGGAAATGTAGATTACTGAAGAGTTTTGTATTTCATGTAAAGATGTCATTGTAATTATGTAATTACATTTGCTGCAGGCACCAGATTATCTCAGCAACATTATTATTATTTTTTCTTTTAGGACCAATTTAGATTTTGCCAATGCTTCTAACGTGTAGTCAATGGTAGGACGAAGCCTTAGGAAGAACACACGGTAACACAAGGAGGACTTATTTGTAATTATTTAGCTGACTACTTTTTTACTCAACATTATTTTGAAGTAACAATACTATAATTGAGGTTACTCTACCCATCTCTGTGCTCAGAAATACATTTTGAAACTGGTGACATTGTTAGCAATCTTCCCACTACACTTGTGTAAGAGGCTTAGATCTTTGTCTTATTGGATGCATTGAAATATTTGGGACAATGCTGGGATAGAAAAATGGATGAACCACCACCAGCTCGGGTCACACCAGGATCCTCTTGTACCTAACTCCACATGGACTCAAATCAATTTGAAGCAGCTGTGTGGAAACTGGGATTTTCTTCCAGAGCCTGTAGCAGTCACTGAACAAACAGGTCTGGAGTGGCTGCTCATACTTCCCTGACGTTCCATAGGTTTCTATACAGCAATCATACCAATTTTATATATGCTGTGGAAGGTGGAGGGTGAAAGCTGCTCAAGAGATTCAAGTCGACCCTTGGATCAAACCATTACAAAGTATGCAGATGTTGGATGATAATTATGTATGCCTGTAATAGAAGAATTTTAAGTGTATATCTGTCTGTAATTTTTATATTAAAAAAATAAAAATAAAGCTTTATCATGATCTGTCATCATTACTATTCTACTTCAGTCCAGTTGCCTCTACAGCAACATCAGTCCTGATTTTCTGGGATTCCACTTTCACTAATAGTACTCCAGTTTTACTTCTCCCTCCCCCGGCTTATACAGACAGATTTAAAACTGTATTTTTTTATTTTTAACTTTTTCCTTTACTTACGGACTACAACTTCAATTATCAAACCTGGTTTTAACTTAGATCTGGTGTTAAAGTTTGAGATTATGTTATTTTTAAACAAAATGGAAGCCAGTTTTGTAAGATATTGATGGTGAAAACTATATATGCATATTTAAAAAGTTTGTGTGTGTGTGCGTGTATGTGTGTGTGTGCGCGTGTGTGTGTGTGTGTGTTTGTGTGCGTGTGTTTGTGTTTGCTTGCGTTCTCACACAATGGAGCTCATCACATAAAATCTCTTATATTTACAGCTGAATAGTTTACCATGAATATTGCACTCATAAGAAGTATCCCGGCGATAAGCAAACACAGTTGCAATTGCAGATCAAACAAGATTTAAACTTTGAAGCAAATATAATCTAACATGTAATCAAATTATAATGTAATAGTGTCTCTACAATGCATGGAGAGGTACAGACCAATGAGCCGTGTAAACATTTTAAAATGGGCTTCATGCTTCAGTGCCTATACCTGCAGCACGATACCTGGACGTGTGAAGAAATAAACCACAGCTCCCAGCATGAATCTCCCTAATTACATGCTCACTGAACTAGAAGAATGTATTCACTTTCCTCTGTTGGTACGTGGCTATATACACATTACTACAGTATGATTACATTTCTTATATCTGTAACCCTTATATTTATATTATAAAGTGACACAGAGGTTGTCGACCTTGACTCTTAGGAAGGTGTTTGTGGATTTGATTCTCTGGCACTCAACCCGTAATATCCTCCCAGTTCTCTCTGGGTACTTCTACGTCTTCGTCCCACTATTCAAGGTGGTGATTCTAAATTTGTATAGTGAATAGTGAATGGTTGTGTGCCATCAACTCCACATGTTTTGTGTGAGCTCTGCGAGTCTTTGCCCATTAACCTGGTTGCCCATAGTTGTGGGATAAGCTCATGTCACCAATGCAAAAAGGCTGACTGTATAGTGTTCACTGAGTATTACAATGTTATAGATTGATTCTTGCACTAACTGTGCATGTTGGAGTATGACAACCTAAGGTCCATAGTTGCTGGAGTAGGCAACAGACATTCATCATCTCACAGGAATAAGCAGAAGACAAAAAATACAAATCAATAGCCTCTAAGTTTTTGTGTTACTGTTCGAGGAGGAAGCAGGGAGTTTATGCAATGTTGATGACAGTGTTTTGACTACTTGGAAAACAGCGTCTGTGAAAATGAAAATAGCTGTCAGCCCATTTCCCAAAATCAATGGCTTCATGGTTAAAGGTGAAGCACTGTCACTACCCCACAAAGTATCGACCTAACACGTTTAAAAAGCTCCAAATGTCACCAAGTCTCCATGTATTAAAAGGTCACCATGTCCAATCTGATATCATGTGGCTGTTCTGTCCTGAGCAGTGGGACACCATCTGACAATGAACGCAGAAATGATTTTTATTTCATAAACTAGAAATAAACTTTACATAGGCCTCCAATGGTGTCTGCTCTTTTACCATGGACTCCCAGCTGCTCAACGTTTAGAGCTCCCAAAGAAGTATCAGCACTAATAATAGATTGTGTTCTTTATAAAACACATCCTGTCAATCCTATTTCACAGGTGCTGAGGTGGTGATGGGGCAGAGGAGAGTGAGATGGTTCTGCTGCTGAGGTGGGGATGGAGAGGTTTGAGATGGTTCCTCTGCTGCTGTGGTGATAGAGAAGAGATGGTTGTGCTTTTGAGGTGGTGATGGGCTGAGGAGAGTAGGATGGTTCTACTGCTGAGGTGGAGATGGAGGGGAAAAAAAGACTGGAAATAAACTTTACAAAACCCTCCATTGGAATCCACTTTATTTCTGTGCACCCCCAGCAGCTGAATGTTTAGACCATCTGATGAAAAATGACTTTTGCTGAGCACCCTGGGAAGTATCAGCACTAATAAGCATTTTCATTTAAAATAAAGCATCCAATTAATCTCTACGGCGAACCACCCGACCGCTCCAATGATTATAATATATTACATGTGCAAATGAGATGCAATACATAAAAAGGAAACAGCACCCTATATGAGCAATAGTGCGCATTTTAGAGCATGCTGTTTGATTAACTTCTGCGTCTGAATAATGCAATTTGACCACAGATGATCATTCCATTCTAAAGCTGTAAAAATAGTTTTCACATGGGAGTTAAGATGGCAACTGAATATACATCATAACAAGAAATGTGAAATTATAAATTCAAAGCCAAAATGTTATGTCATTAGAATGATGATATAAAATGCTACTTAACTAAACAAATTTTCTTAAAGCAGAGCAAACACGATTACTACTGAAAAATTGTATTGTGAATTTGTATTTGGGCAGTTAATATGCATTAAATATTTGCATTTTTTTTTTCAAACAATAATTAACGAAACGATTAATTTGGTGACCTATTAAGATTTGTTGATGGAGAAGTACATCAGCACAACAGTAAATCAATGAGAATTTTAAATACATTTTAAATGGTCTTTGAGGCTCTTCTCTCTGCACTGCGGACAGACACAAGCTCCACGAGGCCTAACGAGCTGCACGAGGCCTAACGAGCTCCACTCAATGAGCGGAGAACGAGGGGCATCGGGCGAGCGAACTTCAAAGGTCCGTTTGTGCGCTCACTTACTGCTCACTCTCCCCCTGTCTGAAACAGCTCCTCTCCAAACAGACAAAACCAGCACAAAGGCCTTGTTATCTTCTGAGTTTGTACAGTAATGTGCATTAGAAGGGAGGCTACAGGTGCTGGTAGCTTCCTGTTTTTTTCTGGGTCTAAAAGAGTGCATGTGTAGCCGCAAGCGGCTATGGATCAGCCCTCTCCCTGTTTTTACCTATTAGATGCCACGGCAAAGTGGTGTTACATTGTAGTGTTAACACACATTATTGGGACATTATTAATTAATGACATGCATGTCCTGCTCTAAAAAGGTCTATTGTTCTATTTCTTTAAAAAGGTAGAAATTAAGTTCACATATACATGCATGTTAAACCTAGGGCCCACGAGCCAAACAAATTACCTGCAATTAATTTTCTGGAAGATTTGCGATACATTTAATTTTTAAATTTTAAATTTTTAAAAATCAATTAGCAGCCCTAATTTTTATAGATACCGCTTGCTCTTATCGTGTCTGAGCCTCTACCCCATCTCTGCCTATGAATCCGAACACTCTGTCCAACTTATTGTATACATTCCTGAGACATCTGGAGTGGATTGTACCTATAGAATCTATAAAGGCCTGTGATGTCCTTTGTTTGGGTGTGTTCTCCTATTGGCTTTGAGACAACCGGACTCATGTCTGTAATTGGCTTCACTCTGTTCTATAATAAACTATATTATTCTACCAGAGCATCTTTGAATGATTCTCCAACACTCTACACCAGCTGAAAGAACCTGGCTAGATACCTCACTCTGAACAAAGAGTCTAGCGCAATATAGCAAGCAAACAATTAGCAATAGCAATTACACTAAACAGTTGATTGTATGCATCTGCCATGGACTTCAACTTGTTGTCATTTGTCATTTATCCAGGATTGTTTAATAGAAAGCTTGTAGTTCTGAATAGGGAGCAAAATGCTTTAGTTGATGTATGAATGTATATTTGAGTGTAAAAAGTGTGCATAAATATTAGGTTTCTGAAGGATTTATATCAACAATGTAGATGTATAGTTTTCTCTTGTCAGGGGAAACAGATCATGATTTTGGTAAACACAGCTGCTCACATTGGCTGTAAGACATTGATCACAAACTCTCTGGGCTAACCCATCTTTCATTTATTGGTTGTTGTGCCCATATGACAATTCAGCAAGTATTAGAAAAGCGGGAGAATCAAACAGTGACAATAATATCCAGGGGTTAAGCAAACAGGCCCAGCGAATGGCCTGTAGTCAGTAAAGTGAGTGCGGCCCGAAACGATTTTAGTATATCACATTCTTCAAACATATTCCAAACATACAGTTTGTATGTGTGCAGTGCATTCGTAGTTATATGTACATTCAACAGCATTTAGAGTTCAATTATTTACTGTTGCCATACACAAATATTGCCATAAATCATGTTCATTTAGATACAGTAAATGTTTTTTTTATGGCTCTGTTTTGTACTCATCAGCCACATGCGGTATTCATTTTGGTGCTTAGGTAACCTTTAAAGGGTCACTATGGAACTTTTCACTGGTTTGGTCACATTTGTCCTTCACAGAGCGCCCCCTACAGTTTCAGAGACTAGAACTGTCCACAGAAAAAAAACATAAAGAATATAGACTTTACATATAGACTCTAGACTATAATAAAGCTACTGTTCAACCACAAAAACATCAGGCTTGTGTCAGTTTTGCACCTTTTTATTTCTTGGAGCTCTCTCTGTAAAAGCCTGTTTAAAAGCAATTTGTGGTTTTGGCGAGACCCGTGACTTGACCCGAGACTTTCAGGGACATTCATCCTTGCAAGGAAGCTTCACTCATTTAGGATCACACTGACTCTCAAGTTTTGTTAAGGTCAAAATTTGCATAGTTCTCCTTTTCCGCTCCAGCGCATTATTCCTTTTTGTTAGTTATTAATAGTGATATTTCCAACACTCACATTCAGTATACAGTATACATAATGCATGGGGCTTTTGATGAACTATACCAATCGTGCATGACAAAAAAACAAAACAAAAACATAATCTACTACTGGACCTGTTTCTACAGTGTACAGCCAGTATGCAGATCATGTCTATGCCCTTAAGCTGCCTCAGGGTGTAGTCATTGTTTATCACAGTGTTGGATGAGAATCACAACACTACAGCTGGGGTGACATCCGCTTCTCCATCCTCCACCAACTCCAAAAGTCCTTCGCTGCTAATGTTAAATATCCAGTCTGATTGCATTATGAAACACAATTACTTACAATCAAAGCCCTGTATTTTCTTCAAATGAAAACTTTTGATTGCTCTATTATCTCTTGTTGTCTCTCCAGCTTCCGACTGATGAGTCACTGTTTAACTTTGCTCTGTGGATTTCAGGATTATAAAAATGGAGGAAATAATCAGTGATTTCTATTATGGTTAGTTTTATGTATTTGCTAATAAATCTTCCTTCTCCCCAGATACCTCCAGACATTCTTTCACTTCTGTCAATTCACCTAAGGCACTGTTAGCCTACTGTTTTGATTTCTTGACTTCAAATAAAAGTTAAAATCTTGACGCATTCATGCAACATTGCTTTGACATCTCTCTCCCTCTCCCCAGCCACCTCAAGAAAGCCTAAGGTCCACACTCTACTGTCCTGACGTATTGACTTCAATCAAAAGTTGTGGCAAGGCAACCAATCATTAGAACCTATCATGCAGCAGTGCTTTGACACTTCCATCTCCCCAGACATCTTTAGAAAGCACTCCTTAGTCTTTCACTGTACTTCAGTCTACCTTATGCTTGCGGTGTAAAAGTCTGCAGTCTATTGTCTAAATGTACTGACTTCAAACAAAAGTTAAAGTACATTCATCATTAATTTAACAGTATTTTGACCTCTTACTGCCTTGCCTTTCCCCAGACACCTCCAGAAAGCACACCAAAAGAGTCAATCTACCATGCCTGAAATCAATGTCCGTTGTCTTTTAAATTTTGATTTATTCAATCAAAAGTTACAAAATGACCGTCATCAACTAAACTCTAGCTTTCCCCAAAGAGTTTGTCTTTCACTTCGTATCAACCTTGTGCTTACAATGTCAAAGTCCACCAACCACAATCTTGATTTATTGACTACAAACCCATCATTAACTTGAACCATTCATGCAGCAGTGTTTGGGCATCTCTTGTAAAACTTCAAAAATCATGAAAAATCCATGTCTGACCGATAAGGGCAAGAATAAACTGGATGTATTGATGCTGTTGTATTGATTTATAAACCACAGCCTAATCCTTTTCATCCTTTTTCAGCCTCTTTGAGGCCACGTTGAAACAGTTCTTGTCGAGAGCACTGAATATATCTCCTTAGTTCAGTGTTTACCAGGCTGCAGACACCTTGTAACGAAGCCGTCACACCTGGAGCCATTTGATTTAAATAGCTTATGTAACTTGGCAAAGCTCACATTCACTTGTAAATAGAGATGATTTAAGACAAGCCATAAAGTGTACAAAATAACAGCACGCTATCGCTTGCTCCATCTAAATGAAGTGAAAATATCCCAACCAGGCTCTTGCTTTAGTGATGATTTTGATGCATCGGATACAAGGGTAGGACACTGTGCACCTGGCTTATGGCCATGTTCTCAACTTGTACAGCCCTCGAGAGGTTTTTACAGTGGTTAGTTATAGCCGCAACCTTTGTCGTTTATAAATTTGGAGAAGGTGAATTGAAGTGCGTATGTAAGATGCTGTACGTTTGTGGTTTTGTTTGTCCCAGGTTTAGGTCAGTTAACTCAAAAAACTTTTAAGTACTTTTAAAGTATTACAAATGATTTGGATGGTTGTCTAAATTTAAGGCAATCTCTGAGCTACTAATCGTGCTGGAGCATCCATTTCGAAACTGCATTATGTAATGTCTTTGTTAGAATGTAAAAATAACTTGAACATACTGTAGATGCCTTCTCGATTATAATATGTAGTGCCATGTTCTTGGTGAGGTTGGGATGTTGTGAGAGGTGGTCAAATCCTATATAAGACTATGCTGTTTCACCAGAGCATGTTGTGGAAAGAGGCTTACTAAAAGCAGTAATCAGAGCAAAAGGTGGCTACTTTGAAGAAACTAGAATATAAGGCGTATTTTCAGTTTTTTGACACGTTTTTGTTAAGTACATATTTCCACATGTGTTAATTCAAAGTTTTGATGCCTTCAGTGTGAATCTACAATGTCAATAATCATGAAAAGAAAGGAAACTCATTGAATGAGAAGGTCTGTCCAAACTTTTGGTCTGTACTGTGTATGTCTGGTGTAAATTGCTGCTTTTGTCGAGTCGTGCATTATACGTTCTGCTTAAGTTACGTCTACGTGATACTCCTTGGTGTAAATTCGGGGTTATTCTTAATGAGGCACAACTGAGAACAGCTGATTACTTCAGCACCTTGGACAGCGGCAAGGCCTGTTTTATTGCATCTCTGCTATTTCCATGCAATGAAATATTAATAGCACTTATATGATGTTTCCATATATAGAATTCTGGCTGATTTGTGCAAAATAGCTTCCTGTGATGAAGACTTGTCTACAAGGCATAATCTGACAGCACCTACAGCTCTTTCTTCACCTTCCACCTGGTCTCTTGCTGCAAAGAAAAAAATTTATTTGAATCATATTCTTTGTCTATTGTCTTTTCAGTCATTTGTCATTTCTTTTAACTGTCAAATTTGCTACAGCAGCACATCACATTTTGAAGGTGAAAGTCCTGCGGGGAGGGATACGAAGCATTACAGTCTAAGCCAGAGGGAGTAAATCGGCTTTTTTGGCCCAAAGTGACATTTGTGAGAATCTGTATCCTTCCACCCACCTTATTAATGTTAAAACATGCAAAAACTCTGTCTTGAGACATATTCGGGGAACAATACTGCGGCGTCAGCTCTTTGGGATATGCCCTAACAGATACTATGTGAGCTTTTAGATCCAACAACTGCTCAAAAATCAGTTTGGGACGTTCCAATCCTCTTTTGTTCAGTCATCTGCTGTATTTCACCGTATCAAAGTTAGACTCGCGGGAGTTTTGGATGACTTGTCTCCATTTTCATTTTCAATCTTTGATAATTAAAATACAGCAGATGTTCTCAAAAAGACATGACAAATTCCTTTTATTTCGGAGTATTAAGCCGTGGATGTAACATGTCACCAATAATAATGAAGGTTGCTGATCAACAAGAAGATGATTTCCTATTGTACTTTTGAGTTAAAAGGCAAAATATAAACTAGGTATTCAGATACTCACCATCTTTGACCAAGTATTGTTTTAATCAGGGGGAAACGGTAGCTCTAGATGACTAATACTAAATACAGAAATGAGTCAACAGAGGTAGTAGTCGAGTGGTTTGTCTTGACCATTTATAGTCACATATTAAATCATCCAGTCAGTATTATTAGAAAGAGAAATATTATGGGCAAAAGTAAAACAAATAAAAATAATAATAAATTATCTATGCATACACTACAATAGTTCATATTTTTATGTTGGCGTTTCCATGTTGATGATATTACTGTTACATGTCAATATCTATATGTTGATTTAGTGAGTTTATGTTGAATATGAAAGTGAACACACAAAGTTGGGGATAGTTGACTTCTGAGTGCTCCTAAAATGCTCTAAAAGTTATAAATTATTATCACCTGGTTTAATTTAAATAACCTTCTTTATGATATTCTGTAAAGTCACTTTGGTGCTGATTGTATTATCCTATCATTTTGTATCATCTTCCATAGTATATCCTCATACATTTTTCCTACACCCACATTTTTTTATATTAATAAAATTCATATGCTTTTTATTTTTATTTTGAACAATAGTATAGTCAGTTCAATCTTTATGGCATTGCTGAGTCTGCCACCTTCACTATATTCACTACCTGCTGGTATCCACTCAACTGCACCAACAATACCCTGAAAAGCTACAATACAAAATCTGTCAGGGCCTTTCTTATTCCTTCCTGTTTATTCTTGTTCTTGTCTCTTACCGCGGGTTAAGCAGAGAAAACGCCTACCCGGTGACACTGATACACCCACGGTGGCCTTATCATACGCCTTTTCTTCCACAAGCTCTCATGTTCCCGGGCAAGGGTTAAGTACAATGAGAAGCCGGATCACCGAAGGGCTCACATGGGGAATATCGGACCTAAACCGCCCACGAGGTTCCAGCTTTTTTATTAACATGGAGTCCTGCCGAAGGTCTCTCGTCATTGATTCGGCTTCATTCATGACTCAATCGATGGCTCTTGATCAAGGTGCAAGCGCGGACGAGTCAGGCAGTAAATCACATGTTTGTTTGCTGAAAAGAAGAAACGCTAGCATATTCTTTCCTATCTGCCAGTATTCTGCTTGTTTTTCTTTTTTGTCGACAATAAAGTGGAAGATAGATTTTGAACAGTGGCTTTAGGCATTGCAAGAGAAGAACAGAAGATTATTATTAGAATCAAAACGTAAAAAAGCAGAGATGGTGGAGAGAAGACATCAACAAATGTGGTGAAGAGCTGGAGACAAGTGTTCACATCACCTCCAGCTTACAGCATGTTTTGGAATAGTAAAGCAGATTGAAAGGACAGAACCCAAATATGAATAGACACGAGGATCAATGGTTAAAGTCAGTGAGACAATTGAGATGGTTAACAGAGAGGAGGGGTGGTGGAGGTTAGAGCTGCCTGTCAAGGGGCCTAGAGGAAGACCAAGGAGGAGCTTTAGTGATAGAATGGAGAGCCAAAAGTGTAAAATTGTTCGAAATGTTTTTGTCTATTTTTATTTTTTTTTACCAATACTGCTATTTTTTTTACCAATACTGCTATTTTTTTACCAATACTGCAATTCCTATAATGTGTAATATTTTGGATACTATATTGTTCAGTGTATTTCTTTGTTAAAATCCATCAATCCATAGTAGTGAAATATGCTTTTTTATATTTAGATCATATGCTTCAACTCAGTCCAGTGGGAGTAAATGCAGTGCGCCATTTAGTTTCTCAACCCTCTTATGCTTCATGAAGTGTAGGGTCTATTGCTGTTTCCATCGACTGGTAAAATGCGTGAATTAGCCCACACTCATTCACCCGGACAGCTACAGTGGAGGTAAGTAGCCTCTAGGTGCACTATCGGGATGAAAGGGCCCCATCGGAGAACAGGCAAGAGCTCTCAACAAGTGTGAGGCAGAGTGCTTTTAATGACACCATTTACACCAACCTCTCCAAAACAACTGCATGGATGCTTTTTGAGTATTTGAGTAATAAATAACGCCATTAACTGTGTATGTATCATGTGTTTTACAACATTGTACAATTGTGCCTATTAGCCGACATGTGTTTTTTCTATGAAGAAGCAGGTACATATTTTTACTTCATTGCACTACTGGTGTGATCTAAAAGTATCCAGTAACATGCTGTACCTTCACCACAAGTCAACATGACCACGGTGAGACTCTCAGGTATTCAGGTGAATGTCAATGAAGCACTCATCATCAACATTCATGCAATATGGTCATTGATACAGTGGAAGGTACAACATGTCCTCACCTGCTGCTGCTATTTAGATCTATTCAGAGACTTGTGACACAGGCTGGGGGGGGATCAATTACATAGTTCTTGGGTTTTTTTTCTGAATATTGAATTAATTATTTAGCAATTACAGGTCTGTAAGTTTCCTAATACAAAAAAACCCAAACACTCCAGCAACATGAAATCAGAGTTTGTCTCTCCAATGTCCTACCCCTGGCCTCAACAGACTATACAGATGACCTACTTTACATCACAGAATAGGCAATTTTAGGCATTTTCTTATTTTGGTAACAGTGACTACAGCTTTAACCACAATTATAACACATTTCTCAATGGTGGAAGTATAGTTTTATGTATTTAATCAGCTTTTAGTGCTGCACAATAGAGTCGTGTGCTTTTTCTCTTTGAGTCAAATGCAGTTAAAGAAGGGTAAAAAAAGGTTGACCAGACCACCGGCCACAAAGTTACCTGCATACTTTTCAAAAGCGTTCTGCAACTCTCAGCGTGACACAGTAAAAGTGGCCTGAAGTGTCATGAAATGGGTCACTGTCCTATATTAGAAAGATGTTAACAGCTCTGTGCCAATAGCTCATTTATATGCATGCATCCACTAAAATAAGCTTCAAGATACAAACTAAAAATAATTAAGATGGACGGTACACAAATTGGCATATTTAGTCCAAAGGTAATGTTATGTAACAAGGAGCTTTCAAATGAGCTCCCCATAAAAAACTCAGATGCCCTATTTTTGTCAAACTGCCTGTCACAATAACAGCTCATTCCACATGTAGATCCACTCACATCAACTTAACATAAGTCCCCCGCGGCTCCCAGGCAATCTGCATGTGGGCAGTTGGACACTCCTGCCAAGTATGGAAGAGATGACATCTAAAAATAAAAGCTAGATGAAGAGCTTTTGAACGGCAAGCATAAATCAAGGGACTTTTACTTCGACAGGTGTGAGGACATGAGGCGCAATGAATGGATATGGAGCTAAAGTGGATGTTCAACCTGGAAGACTACACCCAGCTGATCACCTACACCTGCCTAGTAGACTCCTCCTCATCTCCCATCAGCCCTGCACTCCAGTCTACCATAGTTCAAGCCAGCAACACCTTCAACAGTCAGCTATACAGCTCATGCAGCCCTCCACCCCAGCACCTCCTCTCATCTCTAAGATCCATCTAGTCTCCACCACCACCACCAGTGTCTAGGCTCCAGGGGGAAGACTTCCCTAATCTCTACTCTGCACCTTCAATGCACGCACCGCTCAGTGTTTTTCCTGCCGGGGTCTAAGCCCCAAAAGGTATTTCAATAACTCCAACTCAACACTTTCATCATGTGTTTCATTTATTTTGAGTCTCTCTAGGTTGAAAGTGACTACTCAATTTCAAAGTTATGTTTTATTTTTATTTTTAAAAATCCTGGGCAGTAAGTTCCCTTTCCTTTTTGAGAACCTTTTTTAGTGTATAGTCAACATTCCTTTCAAGGATTGCGTCTCCCAGCTACTATGAGCTTTATGTATGTATGTATGTATGTACGTATGTATGTATGTATGTATGTATGTATGTATGTATGTATGTATGTATGTATGTATGTATGTATGTATGTATGTATGTATGTATGTATGTATGTATACATGCTTGACAATGGCACAATGTTTTTCTTCCATTGTACCTTATGTGAGTTCATCTTTTGGATAGATTTCAGATTCATTTTTGTTTTTTGTAGCTTTTGTTTTCCTCGATTTTTTGGTAGGGTTAACTTCTCATATTGTACAGTGCAGGCAGTGGCCAGCACACTATTGCTAGAGAAAGCAGAGTTTTGCAGAAGGGTCATCAGGGCAGTTGTGGAGGTCTGGGGGCTGGCAGCATGTTTCTATCACATGGTGTTGAGCGATGAGATGGAGGGAGGGAAGACAGACAAAATGTTGGTGGTTTGCAGGCTGTTTAAACTCTGTATTTGCCCCACAGGAAAATATTGTCAGAGAGAAATACAGCAACATACCAAAACAGATGCTTGATCTTTAGTCGCAAGGTTATTTTAAGTACATGGAGGCTACATGATTGTGATAATGATATTGTCCCCATTTTATTGTATTTACTTATTTTGAATTCAAACATCAAAACTCCTCCCATTGTTCAATTGACCCCATTATCTGATCTGATTCTACTCCAAAAAAATAAAAGTTCATTTAATAAACACATATAATAATCAATAATATTTTCTACTGCCAACATTTTGACATAGATTTTTTTCTGATGTAGTTTGTCAAATTCATTAAAATGTGAAAGTATCAAAGAAACATTGAAATTATCTTTTATGTCATATTATGCAACATTTTTGCCATGAACAAACTAGCCAATGGAAATTAATGTCGATGATGCAAAGAATTATGAACTTTTTAAGTGCTTGTCATGATAAACTGTGGCACCGTTTCTAAAGAAAAGACTTTTCTGTAAAATGTTGATCTCTTATTTCTTTCCCCTTGCGTTAGCCTGTCTGTGCTATGTCATTCTCCGCCAGACAGGCATCCATCTTTTAAGAATTTTAAGTTTTTAATGCTCAGTTCCACGGCAGACCAAGATATTACAAAACTCAAGCAGCAGCATGTTGAGGCTCCAAAGCTTTCAGTAAGTTCTTTTTCTATAGAATTTTCACTTACAACCCAATATATATCTTCACTAACAGGGGCCATGATGACTAGACAATGTGTGTTATTCATTTCACCAATCAGTGGTCATAATTGTTGTGTCTGATTGGTGTATAATATTCAACGTTTGTAGCATTGCGTTTCATGATCTCTAGTGCCTCCTCAGCTAAAAGTACATCTTTCTCTTTACAATCATACACCTCTTCTGTTAGAGTATTACTCTTTAAATGTAGCTGTCGTAAATATGGAAGGCCTCTTCTCTCACACCAGGCAAAAGGTCTTCTCTGACATGTCTCTAAATTACCCCACGGAAAACCACCACTGTCAGGCGGATTTTTTATTCCTGACCTTTCCGTGCTACAACCTGGGATAAGACTATTAAAAGGTATTTACAATGTCTTGTAAAGAGCAAGCTGAGTTCAGAGACTGGAAATGTGTTTTAATGTTGCACTGATAGACAGCATTGGCATTACTGGTGTGTCCAGGAGTCTCACAATAGCATTGTGGGGGAAAATAACCAGAGTGAGAAATGAACATCAGAACACCTTTAGTTTACTTTCACCAATGGTAAAAGTAGCTTTCGACCAGGAGGAGAGGATGTCATCAGTAACATGATAATGAAAAAGTAAAAAGAGATAACAGGATAGACAGGTGATGAAGCAGGTGAGCAGGCAGACAGGTGATGCAGCAGATGAGCAGACAGGTGATGAAGCAGGTGAGCAGGCAGACAGGTGATGAAGCAGGTGAGCAGGCAGACAGGTGACGCAGCAGATGAGCAGACAGGTGATGCAGCAGATGAGCAGACAGGTGATGAAGCAGGTGAGCAGGCAGACAGGTGATGAAGCAGGTGAGCAGGCAGACATGTGATGAAGCGGGCGAGC
>JAVQKC010017159.1:0-19459 GCA_036025475.1 Philypnodon macrostomus
TTATTGCGTTCACAGTTTTGGCCCGTTATTAATTAATTACTTAATTAATATTCATCGAAGAAGTACCCAAATCGATACAGTTCGGCGTCTTTATGGTATGCACCTGTGTGCAAATGTTACAGCACAGCTAGGATATGCGGACGCGGACGAACACCGACGTGATTCCATAATATCGGCGACACGCTGTTTTCGCCGATATAATTATATAATATACTATTTAGTCATTCATCGTAGGAGATACATGGGGTGTAAACTCTCTTGTCACACACAGAAATGATAAATTATCTATTCAAGTTAATGTTCCCCGTGTGAACAGGAGAACAGCCGCAGGCAAAAGACTTTGGTGTGTGAGAGGTTTGACCAGTTGTATGCGATGCTGGAAGGGAAGAAGAAGGAGATGAGTCAGAAGGTGACAGCAGAACAAGAAGAGAAAGTGAACTATATCCACGGACTCACCAGGAAGTACGGAGACCATCTGGAGGAGAGCTGTAAGATCGTGGAGACAGGAATCCAGACCATGGAGGAGCAGGAGATGGCTGTTTTTCTGCAGGTTACAAGCGTTCTCCATTTTTAATTTGTACTCCAGCATATTCATGTCATCAAATCATTATTTTCTGTTTTTGTAGACCACAAAGCCTCTCCTCCAAAAGTAAGTTAATCTTAATGGTCCTGCTTTGAATAATTGTAAGCCTTAACTGCAAGCATAGTGTATTATCCAGGACTAAACCAGGTCTAAACAACTACTAAACCAGCTCCAAAGTATGACTAAACCAGCACTAAGCCATGTGAAATCAGAAATGAACACTTAATGAACACAGTCTAAATTAGGTCAAAACCTAGCATGATACATGTTTGTCTGAGCTTATAATGGTCAGAGATGTTGAGGAAGAACAGTTTTGCTGCATCCTTAGTCATCCTGAATAACAATGTTGGATCACTGTCATGTTAAAATGCGTACACTGCAGATTTAGCTCAGTCGGACACGGAAGTTCGTGCAGCCCATATACAGAGCTTACAATGCTCGCCCCGGCGTTGTGGGTTTGAATCCGGACACTGACAGTTTGCTGAAAGTCAGTCCCAACCCTTTTGTCCTATTGAATAAAACCATAAAAGGCAAAAAAATATCTTAATACAAATCATGTGAACACCTCTTGTGCTAGTCGTTTCACTGCCAGTGTCAAAGTTAACACACAAAATCCGACAGATAAAGACCACACAAACTCTGACTGACATGTAGAAGTGTAATTGTGTGCCGTGTTGCAAATAACTATAATTATTCCCAAAATAAGTCATTGAACGTGGTGTGCATTGAGACTGATAGTATTTATTCGGTGACTATCTGATGCCTCATGACTGACCCTAATTGCACCATCCATTCCCTGTTAGGATCGCAGAGGCTTCAAGTATAGCCCACTTGGATAAGGTTGAGCGGGGCTACGAGGACATGGCTCATTTTAACGTCGACTTCAAGAGAGAACGCAAGGCTCTACAAAGCATTGACTTTATTCAAGGTAAAAATAATAAAGATAGCAATTTCTCTAATTTTCTCATCATTTTTACTTGTATATGTAATTATGTCTATTATACATTCTCTTGTCTGGGTCACTGCAGATGATGATGATGATGAAGAGGATGATGATGAAGGTGAGAATGAAGAGTCACCAGAAGCAGAGGCAGTGACACAAGGCGGTACAGTCAAGAGTCCTGCTTCCACTTAGCTGCACATCCTCACAGGAGTGCAATGGTGGTGACTAACTGGGAAACTAGAATGTAATGTAATTTGTGGGTTAACTGAAAGTTTTAATTCCACTCCATCTCGATTGTATTGTCTATTTCATAGTTTTTTGTTTTTTTTTTGTGCGTGATTTGATTGACAGACTATAAGACGTTAATGGCCAAATGGTAGTTTCTTGTGTGACCTTCTAAGACCATTTTTGTTACCGCATTTAGTAGGGCCGCAGGTTGCCCTTCACATTGTATAATTTTTACGACTTGTGCATCTTTATGAGTTGGAGAAATGCGTCAAATCCTGGCACTCTGACATTTCATGAATCCGTTTTTACTTCAAACATTGTCCTCAGCAAAAAAAGAGTTGAATAATGTTTTGTTTTATATTGTGTAGTTATAATCCTAAACTCTCAGTTTTGTTACCATTGTAATGTATGTGGATGAAGTACATGCAAATTATAGATAGAAGAAAGCTCTTGTTCCTTGTGATTTGTTTTTGTTAATGGAAATGTTCCTGGCGTTTTTGTTTAGGGCTGAACAATATTGGAAAAAGAAGAAATATGCATGAAGTATATTGTGTATCGCAATAACAATATAACAGGTGATGTTTAGGTATGCTTTTTTGACATACAGTAACTAAAGGAATGATGGTAGAGTTAAGAAATAACTGGATTTGCCCACATTTGGCCAAAATGTAAAGGCGAAAAGCTGAACCAGGACTAAACCAGACTTTTTCATATTTATATTCGGCCACAGAACACTTATTGGACAACAAAAGTGTAGGTTTAGGTCAGATAGAGGACGTAACAATATTGTGATATAGATTAATTTTGTTATTTTGTATCTGGCACCCTTCTGTGTTGTCTCTCGGTACTGTCTGCGGTGCCGTGGTCTCACCTTGTTGTGAATCCATCGGGTCCTCTCACCATTCACATCTACTGTAATTATTGTACCACATCCTTCTGTGATTTGGATCCTTTACAAACGGCTCAATGCAGCGCTAAGCCCCAAGTTGCTAAGTGGGCCAAACAGAGGATGACTCACACCCACGGCTTCTGTTTGGTTTACTCTGACACCGTGGGTCAAGGATCAGCACAGACAGTGTATTCTACGCTCATTAGTAATAAGTGGTGCTTTCAGAGCTGTCACTAGTTGTGTCTCTTTTGGTTTAATGATGATTGCTTCTTCGGGATTATTAGGGGTGATATAAAAGATGCAAGAAAAACAAAGATGTCTTGTCTTCAGAGCAATGCCATGGCTTTATATACAATATATTTGTATTCAAGAGGATGTTTTCTATAAATCAATATCAGGCAAGGTCACAAATATAGTATGCATTCATGCACTCCGGTAAATTATTTGCTGACCACTGTAAGTTTATTTTTAGCATGTTATAATTTGCTCAGTAGGATTAGTTATAGCGGGATTTATTGATCCATAAGTAAGGATTTGCACAAAGAAATTGTAAGCATTCCTTTTCATTTTTATTACAAAATATATATATATATATATATATGACGTTCTCTTGCACAACAGAAAATGACTGGTTGCACATAAGTTTATTAACAAATCAATATCATAAATACAATGATTCATAATAATAAATAAAATCATAATAAAAATGATTATATGCAACTCATATCCAAAACCATAAGTATTTCATCTCAAATATGAAGAACGGTGAGATTCTACAGATTTGACACAAACATATAAAATGGTAAGGTACAATCGGATTTGCACGAGCCGCGCCCGTATCTGTTCAGGTTAAAGCTTCGTATAAACAAAGTGAAAAAAGCAGCACTATATTGTACAGAGCGTATTTTGTGCTGATGGTGGAAATGGAAAACAAATAATAAATAAAATGGAAGGGAGATCTTTGGCGGGATGGAGAGGTCTTCATTTTCCGAACAGCTCCATCATTTTCCTGTTGTTTTGCGCCTGTTGGGCAAGCTGCTCCGCCTTGGACATCTCCATCATCTCCCGCAGCAAGTGGAAGGTCAGATCCAGGGATATCGGCGGGTCCTCGGACCTCCTGCCCCGCTCCATGGACTCGTCCCTGCGGTCAGCTAAGTCACCTATGAGCGCCCTGATGTTGCCAACTTTGCCCTGTAAGAGACGCCTCGTCAGCTGGAGTTGCAGTGCTCTGTTGAAGATGGAGGCGGGCCCGACGGGATACATTGAGGACGAAGACGATGGGAAAGAGTTCGAGTCCCCGTTTCCCAGTCGGATGAAATACTCCTCCCCGAGGCGCTCCAAGATGGGACCAGACTGCTGCTGCTGAGAGTTGGGGCTCTGTGCAGCGGGGACGCGCAGGGCACTGCCAGGGCTCTCAATAGCCCGACATTCGTGGCGCGGTAAGAAGGCAACTAGCAGAATCACGGTGGTTCCGAGTAAATTGAGCTTCATGTCAGGATTTCAACAGGAATCTGAGACACACAAAAATAAACGGATTAAAGCCGAGTAAAAACCTTTGATGTGGATGGTGCTATGAGCTAATTTACGCACATCAAAAGAGTCACCTTGTTAATAAAACTATCAGTAAACACCCAGTGGAAGTCAGTGGGTGTGCAATTGCCTATTTAAAACTTTACATTATTACTCCAAATGTGTATCAATACAAATCTTAGATATACATTAAATTCGTGCGTAATGTTTGCGCGTAAATACGCTTTTGGATTCATAAATGATTTAATGAAAGGACCAAATCACAGTGTTATAGTGATGGTGCAGCTGCAGCAGTGCCTCAAAATATCAGAATAAAACATTCAATAGATTAATATGAACTAAGATGAAGGGGTGAAAAGACATAGGAAGGAAGTAAAACGCGCTGAAAACATAAAACTGTTCAACATGAGAGTTCATACCTTAATGTTTAGAGGAGGTCCGGATCAGTAGTTGAGGTTTCCAGGTGTTTGGTGAAGTGTCTTCCTCTTTCCTTTGCTCTGCTAAGAAACAAGTAGGCTATAGCTTTAGTTCCTTAAAGAGAAGATGCTGAATGGACTTATATACCCAAGCAGTGTAAGTGTCGCGCTCCAAAGTGAGATTGAGTCTGCGCGTTCCCGCTCGGGTGTAACGTGAATGGACGCCTCTGACAAAGTGCTTTAGTTTAGATGAGATGAGTCATATGTGAGCGTGCGTGCGCGTGCACGCCTGTCTGTGTGCTTTCTGAAATGGCCTATAGGTGCCACACCTGACATTTTCACTTGAATGGCTTAGTAAAAGTGATTGCAGGGGTTTATGGGGTTTTAAAAAGAAAGATGGCCAACTAAACTGTGGAAGGACGACCCTTAACTAAAAATACATTTCAATAAAGCTTTTGGGAAAATGGTGTTCAGAACCAAATAAATGAACAGCGCTGGAAAGAGAAGATGTGAACAAAAGTTGCCTATATAAAATATTCTAAGTCTATATGCTATACTCAAATACTGAGGACTGGGTTATTACTCAGGCTACCATTCAAATGATGAAGCAAAGTCATTTTTAGTTTAGCAGTATTGTACTGCAGGTATAGCACAGCTAATATGTTTGCCTTATGATCTGTGGTGCACAATGAAGCTGTGCTTCTGTAAACATCTCAGAACAAACAGCCGAGATGGGCATTGTCTTGCAATGATTCATTGCTGCTGCATATGTTTACGTCACAGCTTCACCACCTCAGAAGTAGGTCCAAACAGGCTTCTTCACTAGACAAACCCTGGAATAATAAACACATGATAAAAATGATAATAAACTGTTCCTTTTGAAACATTACCTCCAGCAGAGCGTGGTGGGGCAGTTTATTTATAGAAACACTGCATTGAGAAAAGAGAGTTTGTTAAATTGACGTTGATGTGTAGACCACCCCTTTAGTGTTGTCATGAGTGCCATTGGTCAATCAGTAAATAGCAGGCCAACTTTAAACAGCAAAATACCCTATTCCAAGTTCGTAAGATTCAGATACATTTGCTTTGGGATGAAAAATCTGAAAGCAGTCGGTAAGTTAACTTTTATATTCCACTTTTTGGACGTAAAACCTTCCCTTAATGAAATAAAACGTTTCCTATTGCGTACCAAGACTACATTCGTCATATTCAGACATTCCGCATACTGCAGGGTGAGTTACAGACGTATTTGCAGAGGTCAATTTGACTGGAGACCCAAGTAACGAGAGAAACAGACGTTGAGAAAATCTAAATTTGTGAATGCACTGCATAGAGTCCTATCTCCGGAGCGTCTCCCATTTTGTCAAATTTACACTTGCTCATGAGAGATTTTTTTGTGGACCAGGGCACAAATTGTAGGCGTCTTCTACTTTGTTGCTCTTCGTTGGTCGCTCCGGCTTCGGGGTAAATTGTCAGGTTCCATCACCAGAAACACATGTTGGCTGACACAAATAGCTAACATCCTGCGAGTTGGAAGTGACTGCTCTTGGTCAACTCATGTCACCTCATTTTCAAATCACTGTCCCTCACTTGGAGAGAAATCCTCTGCTGTGATGCCGGAACAGAACTGATTAAACAAAGGGCTAGATTATTATGTTTTCATCTTTTGGGGATAAAGCATCATTAGTTTGGATTATCTGGCCTGGGAAAGTGTGAATGGCAGTGTATACAATGTGTTTGCTCCACACATTCCCATTATGCCCGCCACTATGGGGCTTAGGCGGGGTGCACCAAGGACAGTAACTGGTTAGTTGCAAGACAAACACAGATAGACTTGCATTTACTATCGCATTTATTTACAAGGGGCAATTTAGAGTTATTTCTCTACACCACAAGGGCATCTTTGGACATTGAGAACTAACCAGACTACCAGGATTAAACCCATGGCAATACAGGGAGGACATGCAGGCTCCACTTAGGGTATCGACAAACTCTTTGCTGGGAAGAACGAGCACTAATCTGACATCTTAATTGCCCAATATTGATTTAGTTATTTAACTTAGGTAAATCATTCTGGTACTTAAAAAGCACAGAATGAACACAATAATCAAACACAAAAAAGCTCAAAAGATCGTCTTGACTTGAGATTCCGTCACTTTTTATTCAGATTACCAACGTCTATGTTGTGCTTTGGTGCCTGAGCGGCTCTTGAGTGGACTGAGATCGGCATGAGTAATGACACTTATCACTCAGATCTTCAAAAACATAAGATCTGCTACACTTTTAAAATGTAAAAGTCAAGCATACAGAGTCTCCATGGCAACAACTCCAATTAATTGATCATTTGCCTTTCCAGTAACATTTGGCTACAATTAAGAATATAAGTGCCTCTCCCCAAACAAGCCTGTAACGCAAACAGATTTTACTAATACTGGCATGTCCTGCTTGACTTTGTGGGACTTATTTGAATAAACAAGGTCACAATTGTTGATGAAGTTAGAATTAGCTGGTAATGTGGTGGAGATGGCCTAAGGCTCTCCTCACAGGGCCTCACTGACCTCATCAGCAGCAGTAGCTCAGGTGTCCTTCTCCTTTATAGTGCTGTGATATAACCTCTTATAAAAACACTTTTGATTGAGATGTGCCCTTTCAAACATTTACAGTTTTTATGCTCACCGCCACCGAGTTCCAAGTGCAAGAACCACTCACAAGCTAGAACAAGACCGAGAAGCAAAACCTCTACAGACCTCCACCAAGGCATTAACCATATCACGCCATGACCAGGAAAGGTTTACAATTGCCTTTATAATGGAAAGTATATAACTCAACAACTAACAACATTTTCAAACCACACTGCATGGTGACAATATAACATATGCCAAAATTAATGTATCTTTGATTATATCAAGATACGGCAGGTCATTTCTACATTATATTTCCTTTTATCTCCAGAGTATTCCTTTAAAAGCAGAACAGAAGCTGACTTTCTTCCCAACTCTTCATAATTGAAATGATCAGCGATAGTCCCACTCAGTAAAATGTCACCTTTTAAAAATGTAAAATGTGAGACAGCTGGCTTTTTCACGATCTCCTATGATGGATCGCGTGCTATACTGGTCACACACGAAGCCTGCATTACAACATGTAAGTCCATAATGAAACCCCAAAGCCCAGAGGTCCCTTCTTGTCTGTATAGATACATGCAGACAAGACTGCGTTAACTATAATGCCTGGAGATGTCAATTTCCTCACACTTATTTTACTGATGCATGGCTCAGAGGAATATTTTGTCCAAGCAGTGTTCGCTCTTTAAGCAATTCATAATGTGACAAAATTGTGTCTTAAAATCTAGGTCAGAGCAATTCAACCAAAATTGTAGTCCTACTTCTCTTGTTCGCTTCTGATAACACAGACGTTGACCGTAATTGGCTCGTATAGCCCTGCTTAATCTGGACATATTGGTTTCGATAGTGTCTCTCTCACACATAGGGAATATTCTACTCATTAAGAAGCTATTGTTCGCAATCATATATACATAATGTCTGAACACTGAATACTTGACTTCATATAATACAGTGATGAAAACATTTGGCTTTTCACAAACCATTTTTCATACGTCAACTGGATTTATTGTAAAGTTAAAACACGACTAACCCACACTGAAACATCTTTAATTGTCAGTTCACCTATAGAAATATGTGCATCCAACTACCATGGACTATCTCACATTGATACAGTTTAAGAAATCTCAAATACAATTTACAATGTGTGGATTAAATCTGATACATTGCAATAAGCTAATGGAAAAAATACAGCATCTCAAAATGTGAAATCGTCCATAGAGACACCAATTTTGGTGTGAATGATTACAGTGCAATTTGAAAAGTAGAGCAAGATAATCCATTACTAAAAACACAGACCAGGACAAAACCAGTACTCAACCAGTAGTGAATGAATGAATGAATGAATGAATGAATAAATAAATAAATAAATAAATAAATAAATAAATAAATAAATAAATAAATAAATAAATAAATAAATAAATAAATGTTTTGTTAAGCCGACTGGAGTAACCCCAGGCTGGCTGTGGGTTGATTGGCAGCCATCATATGCAGAGACAGTGACGGTTATTGAACTGGTCATCACGATGGAAGCTTCTCAAAATCTTCTGAAATCTTAAAAATACTTTATTTCCCTGAAGAGAATTCTAATAAAATACTCCAAAAATGTCTTCCTGTGCCTCTTAGAATCTGTCACTTTTGAGTCACCGTCGACAAACCAAGAAAATTAGCTTTTTATATAACTCCCCATTTAGTGTGTGGAGAAGTTCTTCTTTGTTTCCATTGTTGTTATAAAGTGCAGATAAAGTCCGTTTTGAAAGATGTAGGATGCATTTACTGTCAACTGAAAGGCTAATGAGGGAAAACAGCCAGGGTAGCCTCTTTCTGGATCTTCGCTCAAGCATGTTTGGTTTTGTCTTTAACAGCAGTCACAAAAAGTTACATGGCATCAGAGCTCAAATAAATCTATCACTTAAAGAGGACTAGCTGCTATATTTGGATATCAGTGATTTCAGTGAGGAGAAATTCATCATTTTTATCCAAGATTGTGTGTGTAAACAGAGAGCTTCCTGTCCCTATAAGGCCATAGTCCTTACAGATGAGAGCGCCGGACACTGGCCCGATAATAATAATAATGCATTGTTCAAAGCAACATGAAATATTATGCAAACCAGTGAAGATGCAGTCAAATCAGCTCTGTTTGTCCTTTTTAATCTGGACATCGGTTTGAGTTGCTGAAGATTGACTTCAAAGAGACCCTATTATGTCTCACAACTCTGACTCTGAGCTTTTTACTGTGTTATAATCATCATATATATTTTTATATAGTAATGAGTAATCCTACTCTAAAAAAATGTTAAACGTTGCTCTGCTTACAAATCATTCACAAGCTAAATCTTTCATTGTCTCCGTTTACTTAAGTAGATCAGTCCAACTAGAAATTCTGTGTATTTGTGATTGTTGAAGTATTTTTGCATTAAGCCAATACATTTTTTTTAGACCTTCTCAGAAATGGAAAATGCTTGGTTCCACCTTTTTGTGTATATTGGTGAAGAAAGCCCATAT
Organism: Philypnodon macrostomus; assembly: GCA_036025475.1. Lineage (NCBI taxonomy): Eukaryota > Metazoa > Chordata > Actinopteri > Gobiiformes > Eleotridae > Philypnodon > Philypnodon macrostomus. The sequence goes on from JAVQKC010017159.1 coordinate 9,716, forward strand.
TGTGAATACATTTTATTATTTGTATCGGTTGTAGTAGTAAAGTAGGCGTGGCCAACAGGGGAAGGAGGGCCTTAAAGGGACAAGAGTCAAGTTATAAAATGAAATGCTATGTAAATGCATCTATCTTTTTTTTATTTTTTACAATTTGGGAACCGCTCAGGATAGAGTGTGTCCAATTAAAACATTTAGTTCACAGTTTGCACCCTAGAGTAAATGCAGTGACTCATCTTGTGTTTTCCCAGTTAAGACCGGAGGATCTTGAGCTTCTATCTTCATTGTTTTGGAGGATAATGTAGCTTATTATTTTGCTCACCAGAAATAGCACTACAGGCTCACATTAAAAAACTGCAACAATAAAACTAAAGTTAGAAAAACCCAGAGGACCATGCTTAAGAATTGTCTTTGTAATATCAGTGTGGTATTACAAAGCTAGTGTGGTTTTCAAACGTTTTACATTAACGCTAAGTACCATTTTGTCTAGATCAGAAATATTAACTTGATTGACCTCTTGAATATTTGTTGAAATTCCAATGTAATATATTGTGTCACCTTGTTAACAACAGAATATCCTTTTACAATACATATCCAGTGTTCCTGCATCTACTGTTGTTTTTATGTGATTAATTCAATTGAGTGGCTTTCATTTAAAAGCTCCCAAAGCTCGGCATCAATCAATTGACCTGGTGAAATAAAACTAATGTAATGAATCAATCATCAGAGATACACACATTAATCCAGACAGCTCTTTATCACCAGCCCTCAGCCTGTCCTGCACAGAGCCATAGACAGTGTGAGAGCGGTGGACTCAGAGGGGCTTGTGTAAAATGATGAGTGAGAGACATGAGAGTGACAGGGGTTTGTTTGGCGACGTAGTTGTCAGAGGTGCCAGGAACCGCACTGTCCTTCACTGTCCTTATCTGATGTGGAGCTGAGGTCGGACGGCCCTTTAGCAGAACGTCTAATGGACTGAGACTGTTACTGAAGTTAGCACACGTCCCACGTTTAAGAAACAATCAATTGGATATAGCAGATATACTGTAAAAAATTATATGTATGTGACCACCAAACTCTGTATACTCACATTATAATACAATATAAACAACACTTACATTAGCGGGCTGCACTCTGAAGAACAGATGTATTTCATAGAGTTGATTAGTATGTCTGTGTGTCCATTTGTCTGCTCAAAGCTTTTCTCGATGTTTTTCTGCAAAGGGGCAAAGATATATTTTTTGTTTACATCCTTGTTATGCTGCCAAGAACATTGACCTTGTGAAAGACTTCTTTGCTATTTGTGTCAAGAGAGAATCCAGAGGATAAACATAATTCATAATAACATAATTCAACTAAATCTGCCTTTAACATATTTTATGATCAAATATTAAGTTGTGAGCTGCAGTGAGGCGATTATGAGTGCCCTGTTTAGTGAGCAGGTTATAATCCTTGCATAACCTGGAATCCCCATTGTGTTCATCTTTTTACAGTACCGTCTTAAATCTTCAGTAAAACTACACTGTCCTGAGCCAGACTGTGCCGAATAAAGATAGTTAAGATCTCAGGTGAGCGTGAATAGGACACACTCATGACTTAGCTCTCCATTGAATATTATGATTAAAACTCCTACAGTCAAAAAGACTAATGGCATGGTCATTATTGCACCACGGAGGACGATCTTTTATTAGCTGTTTAATTTTAGTCCAATTAGACCTGACATTATGGCTATATACAGTAGTCACGGCACAGCATCAAAACATGAAGTTCTGTTGTTCCTGTGTTTCTGAGACAAGCTCTTTTTTCTTGGTAGAGTCTTTGCCACCTTTTCCTTGTCGAGACAGAGCCATTTAGATTAGTCTGTGGCTAAATGAAAGCCTCCTAAGTGCTCTGTGACGGTGGTGAGTTGTGATTGCTTTAACAGTGTGGGATACTGTGAATAAAGAAAACTCATTTTATCACAGGTCATTATATTTGAGTACCTGCATTTACATGTATTGATTGGTGCTATTACTTGTACATGCTAATGAGTGAGGCTTCTTTGATTACTGCACTTTATTCTTGAGCTTAGTCTTGCAAGGTCTTCGGTGGCTTAATGTTTGGAGGTTGTGGGTTTAATTCTCAATCCAGTCAACACACAGTCTCTCTGAGTGGCGTCTGCGTGTCCTCCCCATATTACAGTGGGTTCAGCCTGGGTACTTGGCACCATTCTTATTCATATTTTTGAAAAATGTGTAATTCTAAATTGCCCTGTGAATGCATGGGAGAGGGAATAGTTGTCTGTATCTGTGTGTCTCTGTGTCAGTCCTGCGACTAACTGTCTGAGGTGTACAGGCCTATGTATTAGGCCTATAGTTGTTGCCTGTGTTGCATCTCATGTGGGCTTCCATAAGCTTTCACCTGCACCACACAGCAGAGCATGGATACATGTAAACGTTAATTAGATCAGGGATTTGGAATTCAGCACAACAGCAATTTCTTAGTCTGCATCAAGGGACCATTAATGTTCAATGGTTAGATTTGTTTACATGCATATACATATGCACAGCAGCATGAGATGAGGTCAATAAGACTATGAATGTATCATAAATTTTGTTAGCGCCCGTCTGCCCGCCTGCCCGTCTGCCCGCCTGCCCGTCTGCCCGCCTGCCCGTCTGCCCGCCTGCCCGCCTGCCCGCCTGCCTGTCTGCCCGCCTGCCCGTCTGCCCGCCTGCCCGTCTGCCCGTCTGCCCGTCTGCCCGTCTGCCCGTCTGCCCGTCTGCCCGTGACTCAAAAACTACTGAATGGATTTGTACAACTGTCTAAATATATGGTAAGTATAAAAATGTGACTGATGTGGTTTTCTCATGGTCACAGTATGCATATTTACACATGGTCTGATATTGAGCATATGCAGCCATTGGCCTGATTGAGTAGTATGATTTAACAAGATGCCCTGGGCTGGACTTGGTAATGACTTTCACAGAGAAGGAACTCAAACTATTACCTCACGTATGGTTGTACATGGCCCGGGGGCTTTCACACATACAGTAAAGCTGCCTTTTCTTCTCCGTAATTGCATGTAAAGAACCAAAGATGAAACCGGCATCCGCTCTGTGTTCAAATCATCTCTGTCACTGAATCATCGTGGTTTATTTGGGCGTATATGTCACTCCGTATTACTCGTCATTGACACTGCATACACAGCCAAGGAGCTAACGACACTTATTGCTCAGTGTGAGTGACAATTATATCTAATTCCTGCTTCAGAGAAAAGTCTAAATAACCTCAAAATAAACCTGAGAATTGGCACATGCTGGTGATGTTTGCTGTCACTTTTAGGTGCTTGAGTGTGAGGTATTCCTATATGCGTCTGACATAATGAAAACTAAACAGTTTGTCTTTTCCATGAACGAATTACTGACATTTTCCAGTTTAGCAGCTCTCATTGTATCCCATTGAAGCTATAATGATAACAGAGCAGCAGGAGACACATGTGAAACCCCATCCATCTCCACACAGTCTGAGCAGGTGTGGGCCAAAGAAATGCTTTGCCTTGAGTCTTCAGATGCTGTCACAGTTGAAAACTATGTTTACTGAATAAAAACCTCCCTCTTTGAAGAATGATGGAGGTGGAAATCTACTTTGCATGCCGAGATTCAAAGCGCCCTGTGGAGGTGCAGAGATTTTCAGATCTTTGCACATGTGGGGGTGCAGGTTAGGGCTCTTCACACCAGGTTCAGCTCCTTTGTGCTCAGGCATTTATGAAACAGTCTGTGAAAGGAGCCGTACATTATTATACAGCTTTGTGTAGTGAAGGTCACAACCTACAGTTTTTTTTGAGAATGAGTGGGTGAGGACTGCATCTTTAGTGACAATATTAGAGGCATTTTGAGCATCTCAAAGCCTCTGTTTGGGCCCGTTACATCTTTGCATAGACTCTTGTCCTTATGATGCTTTTTCAAAATGCATATGTTATATAGTTAATCACGGCTCACCTTTATCATTATGTTACTTGTCCTTTTTAGTAAACCATGACTCAGCTAGTGAAAACCCGAGGTACCTTGTAAAATATTTATAAATAACTTTCTCAAACTCCAAGGGAATATTAGATAAAACAGTGGTATAGCGTTTTAATTTCAAAGCTGGCATACCACTGCTGGAGGGTCCCTGCACAGATGTATACAATCCATATTATTATTTATAGCTCAGAAATGTCCCCTGAGATTGTGATACTGTTGTGATTCCACAGCGGAGGCCAGTTGGGAGAGACTAGTTTGGGAGAACAAAGCACTCTGGCTGATAGGAGTGAGCAGAATATATGTTCATGTGCATCTTTGGACTGGACATAAATGTGGTCATAGCAGATATTTATCATGCCAGCGACACAGTGACACGGTGTGAGCGATAAGTGACAGGGGCCCGAGCATGAGCCTGACCAAGATGGCTTCTGCCCTTTTGCTAATGAGCACTGCTCCTCTGACTCATTCGGCAGCATTGACAGATCCACCGGCCAGGGCTCCTATTGAATAGAGTGGGAACACACTGACTATTCCCTGGAGAGTATCTGGAGCTGTCTTCTTCACAGGTCCCTGTGCAGAATACAGCATCACATGAGCTACTCAAGTCATACTAATGAATGTATTTAGGCAGAACAAATATAACTTTACATTGACACATTGAAAATTCATGTGAACATGAATCGTGGTCTTATCAGGTCAACCTCTGAACTGCTTCACTCCAGATTTTAAATGATTTACTTTTTTTAGCCAAATTGACTGATAAAACATCTCAATGACTTGACACATCTATGATGAAATACCACTGGTGCTGCCCATATGGTACATGAATAAGTTAACTGCTGAAACATAAAAATACTAATACTTAAATTGATAATTCATTAGTTACATTCTGTTAAAACAATGGTTCATAATGCCATTATACACCTATATACCAAAAGGTGGCAGTATAGCCCACTGAAGTGTAAAAAAACAAGTGAATGTAAGTGTTCAATCTAGAAGTGGACAACGTGGTGCTCTGTATATAAGCTAATAATAGCACTGTTTTGGAGGTAATGAAGAGCTCGATCTACAGCTTGTTCTTGGGAGACACATGGGAGACAAAAGCCCATCTCTAAAAAGGCCACCAGTCAAATTTAATGTTTTCTTTAAAACTCTATCTTCTGTATCTTTTTTCATCCTACATTCCCCACAGTCCGCTGCCATCAAATTGTCAAGTGGAGTGGCACTTAGAGGCTAAAAGCCCTCTTGCTTTGATAACGCATGTGAAGGGTACGTCATTATGGTGGCCTGCTTTATTTTTATCAGGCCCATTCTCACAGATGATGATCACATTCTTAAAATGTTCATAAATTATTTTGCAAATGGTGATGGCGGCAATGTACAAAAATGACACCCTGCTCAAGTGTTTTGTCGTTTTTGTCATAATGATTTCCTCTATTTCCACATCCATCCTACAGTGAGTTTTTTCCCATGGGAGTCAGTGGCTCTCTCCATTCATTAAGCTCAGTATCAGTCTAATTATGCACCCATGTGCGCCTACAGTCTAATTAACAAGGGATCAATACAGTCCTGGATGGCCCTCACATATGGCCCACTTCTCAGCCCTCATTATTGGAGCTTCACGGAGGCTTCCAAGAGGATTTCTCTGGCTTTACCTGAGGCGCACAGGTTGGGCAAACCTCGGTGCTTCTCTTGGTGAGTCAAGGGATCTATAATGTGAGTATCCCCACCGGCTCAAGATATTTAAAGACACCACAACTTTAGAGGCGCAGCACTGAGCAAACTCACACAACAAAACCATCCTTATAAATGTACTATGGTTTGGTTTGATTGGCTTATGAAAATCCATATGATAGATTATGTCACTTTTTACTCTAAAGCTTAATTCAGTTCAATTCAGTCTTTTACATTTACCATAAAATAATGAGTTAAGTTTCAAACCATATGAAATGTGGGTGGGTGAAATGGTACAAATTGAAAATCACAAAATGATTAAGTTAAGATCAGATCACAATTTCAATTTGATCACAATTTTAGTTCTTTGTCCTACTGCTATTCATAACACCTTTTTAACTACAAATTCAATATACATCCAATCTGAGCATCCAATCCATCTGAACACCAAGCTGAGAGACGACCTCTGGAAGTTGCCATGACGCCAGGTCAGTCTCTTCACCATCATCTTCATCATCCCTGCAGCGTGCCGATGCATACGTCGTGGCTCCAGTGACTGCAGGTACTATCTCTGACACATTATACAGTTAATGTGGATGAGGTGAGAGCTCAAGGACTCTTCTCTGTGAGTCGTGCTGAGTCTAGGATCCAGGCCAAGATTCATCAGAGCAGCTCAACGGACCACCCCATCCAAGCAAGTCCTACTCATTCACACACTTTGAGTATTTTGATTCAAATATAACTTTACTACACTATACTAAATAAACTAAATAGAAGATGTAGATGTAGTTTTCTGAGATCATGACAAACCACTAGAGCAGCAGCAGTTCTCACACAGCAGGCACCTGTCAGGCATCTCACCATGTTAAAAGGTGTTTCTATCCCAAACATTTATAAACACTCTAACCTTAACACTAAAAACACTGAAAAAGCTACATCCATGGATCTAATATATTCATGGATCTAATACATCCATGGCTACATCCCGTTCAGGTTGTGGCATCAGGAAGTAGTGAATCCAATATACAAAGTGCCTAAGCCTGTCACGTGGATTACTCGTTTTGCATGAACGGTTTCAAATTTGAAACTTGGCCAGACAAGCCCTTTCATCGATCCTTCAATTCAATTATTTAATCTAAAGGCATGACTGTCCTTATATTGTGTGGCTCTATTTATGAATAAATGATTTGTAGAAATACCCCCCGTTCCACAAAACTACTCCATGGCAAATTTTTAGAAATCATTTTACTGCCTTCCAGCCAAGTAGGTCATGGAGTTTTATGTAATGTTGTGGAATTACTATAAATACACATTGAAGGTGTCAGCAGCTAATCATCACAGATTTATGCCACATTTGTGATGATAACATTATTTTGCACTTGTTCTGCACCAGGCCCTGCAGTCCTCTCACCTCCGCTTTGATGCTAACAGGTTAACTTTGGGAGAATAAAACAAGATTGTACCCACAGGCAGGCTTTTACATGAATGAATGCTTTTTCTCTCCTCACTAAATATAGGTCTTATATGATAATGTCCCTCTGTGAAACGTATGCATAATGTGAAGCAAGGTGCATCATGCCACGTACAAGCTGAAGTAATGTAGTCCATGCAAAGTCCCTTGTGGCCCTAATCTTAACAAAGGTTCTTCTTGATCTACTAATACTTCAAAAACGCATTGTTGGTAATGTTTGCCATGTTTCCTGATGAAGATTCTGATATGTGACATCACCATCACTTTAAACGGGACTGTAAAGACTAGATCAATTTGGATTTAAAGATTGTGTACAAAAGATAATCAATGTAAATATGTACTTCACATTTGTCTTCCCAAGAGGCCTGAGCAGTGCCTACACATGATGAATTATTGACATCATGGCAAACATGGTTCACTGGGGTCAGGATTGAAGAGAAAGCTGCAGCTCGGGCCGTCCGTTAAATTTAGTTTTTCTTATTCAATCATTTAGTCATCTTCTTTTGCTTAACATGCAGATTCCTTGTGCTATTATTATTTATTTTGGATGTTTATTGGATTTTTTCAACTTTACAACACAACAAAACAACACACCCAAACAACACAACACCACAAAAAAACAAAACAACAAAACAACACAACACCACAAAAAAAAACACAACAAAACAACACCACAACAAAACAACACAACAAAACAACACACCCAAACAACACAACACCACAACAAAACAACACAGCAACATAACAAAACAACACAACAAAACAACACAACACCACAACAAAACAACACAACAAAATAAAACAACACAACAAAACAACAACACAACAAAACAACACACCCAAACAACACAACCAAACAACACAACACCACAACAAAACAACACAGCAACATAACAAAACAACACAACAAAACAACACAACAAAACACCACAACACCACAACAACACAACAAAACAACACAACAACACACCACAGGCTCAGACTCAGCACACAACACACAACACAAATCACAAGATAAAACACAAAGTATACAGTAATTTAAGCAAATTCCTGAAGCATAATGGTTGAGATTTCAGATTCTACAGATTTCAAATATGGTTCTCAAACATTAAAGAAAAAGTCTTGTCTTAGTGTGTAATATACATGTTAAATATTCTAATGGCACCAAGTCAAGCAGGACTTTAACTCTAGGCCCTTTTGCACCAGGATATTCTTCCTAGCAGCAAAAGTGAGTATGCAATACAGTCTGTTTTATCTTATCTCAATAAAACTCACATTTTTATTTGTCAGTCCTAAATGTAGGATCCACTTCAATACGTATTCCTAATATTTTCTGTATTTCACAAGATACTATTAGACCAGTACCAAATCGTGGCAAAGTCCCAATTTAGACACACTTATGTCAGTGAAATATGCATCCTATGAAGTTGTATTGATCTTACTCTATTGCAAACAGAAACGCATCTAGCACATTTTATATAGGTAATATCACCCCAGTCCTCATCAGCAATTATAACTGAATGGAGGCTGAGTAACAGGTATTGACTTGAAGCTCCCGAGTGGCATTGTCTCTGATTGAACTAAGTTTACCTTGTACCCTGAAAATCTACTGAATGAGTCGATAAACTCTATCAATTCTGGAAAAGATGTTTTAAATTAAAATTAAAATCTAAGCATATCTTATTATGTCATTATTAAACAGTGTGTGGACAGAGGGTGTGGCCCTTACTGCCTCCGCCAAAGTACATTTATAAGCTATAGGAAGCATGGCAGGCTTAGTGAAATGTGATTCAGGATCAAAAGCAGCAGAAAACTATTTCCAACATCATCCTTTAAGCGTGATGCGTGATTCTAAGCGCATGGAGAACTTTATCTTGTCAATGTGCTACAAAAGGCACCACCATAGAAAAGTAATCCCATGTTGGTCATCCTCACCCATGCACAGATCAAAAGTCAGCACATACAATAAAGAGAAAATCACATACTTGAAGACACTGGCAATGGCTAACAAGAAGATATGTCCAAATTGGGGGTGTTTTCTTAGCAAGTATATCTCCACATCACTGCGGACCTTACAGGGTGGTCTAAATCACCAGAGGGACTTTGGGGGCACTAATTACGCACATTTCCTTTTCTCTAAACACAGCGTCACTTGTGACCTTATCTCTGAGCCTGTCACTGCGTTCACATGGCAAGTCTGGCAATGAATATAATTACTGGAGCTCAAAATAATAATACCGTAGCATCTTTGAGCCACGAGCAGAATTTGGTAGTAATAAGGACCCCTCACACACACAGCCCTGCTCAATCACCCTCTGTCTAAATGAGTGCAGACAGGGACCAAAATAGAGTTATTATTGACTACAGTCTATGAAAGCATTGCATACAAAAACTAGGCCTGTGCTGTCGTCCCCCACAGCAAGGTGTATATTGGCGAAACAGCCCCATACGTCTGCCCCATACGTCTGCCCCATACGTCTGCCCCATACGTCTGCCCCATACGTCTGCTACAACTGTCACCAACGGGCACCTTAATCAGACATTGTGTAATTTCTAAGGGTTTTAATTATTGTTAATGAGCAATTAAGAGGCCCCCGCCCCCAAAAC
>JAVQKC010017188.1:0-10193 GCA_036025475.1 Philypnodon macrostomus
GTACTTTGGTGCTAAGCCATGGAGAGACTTATACACAAGCAGAGCTGTTTTAAAGTCTATTCTCTGAGCGACAGGAAGCCAGTGCAGAGACCTGAGGACAGGACTAATATGGTCATAATCATATTAGCAAAACAGCAAGGCTGAAAACATATAAAGAAACAAGCAAACAAACAATAATGATAGCCTAACTCAAACAAAGCAAATCAACGTAATCAAGTCAAAGTCAACTTTTGGGAATCAGAAAAAATGCACTGGTCACATGAAAAAACAAAAGCCTGGACATATGCAAAACAATGAAGAGAATAAAGTTATCTGGCACATTTAATTGTATCCAGGATGAGGTGCGTTGGCTCTCTCATACAGTCTCCTCACTGTAATCTTATGTAATTGTGTTTATAGAAAACACGGAGCTGGAAGACTTCCTCTCTTTAAAAAAGACAGGGACAAAGGAGGAAACTTGAGCCTTGGGCCGTTTTTTATCTGGATCTCTATTCTCCACGAGTTGACCTGAGATTGATATTCCTGATGATAGAATAAGATCATGGTTAGCTTTCTCTTTCTTGAATATCAGCATATGTGACTTATATCTCTAGGTAAAGTTGGATCGCTGGGTGGTAAATTGGCAGGACAGCGAACTGTTGACCTGGTGTGATTGTGCATGCTCAGTTCTAGGTGAAAGTAGAGGAAGCAAGTGTCTAGTTTTTCCTCAGGAAGCTGGGTCCATTTCCACTTGGCTCACAGACACGAGAGGCACTTCATTTTTACGTAAGCTGTGGCAGTTTAAAAATAACGGCGTATATAAGCAGAGAGCAGAGCAGTGGTGGTCACAACACCTGCCCGAACACTCAGAGACACAATGAAGGCTGTGGTAGAGGGTCAGTTCTGATCACCTTATAAAGAGAGTTTATTTATTTAAAAGTTAATTTAATGTATAGCTACTTTCATTATGGTAGTTTATTATTTTATTATTTATGCTATCACATTTCTATTTGGACTATCTCAAAACCTGACTACACATGCATTTGCAAAGTGCTCCTACTGTTTTTTTTATTGGGCCATTATTCAATCTCTATCAAATTGAACTTTTGATCGTTAAATTCTGCTTCTCAAATTTAGGTGTACGCTAGACCTGGCACTAGTTAACCATGTGTGCTCTGAAGTAAGCTGAAGTAAAGCTTATCAATACCTAATACTTACAGTTATAATGTTGTTTCATACCTGCCAAATAATGATTATATTATATTTTAGAGTTAAACTAAACATTTGTAAATGTAAGCTCAAAGGCATAGAAGCTGGCTATTTTGTAAATTGCATGTCACACACTTCCCACTACTGTTCTCAACCATGACAATATAAATATAGTTATGTTTGTGTGATCAGGTATCAGGTCATTGTACAAAACGACTAAAAGCCTGTCAGCGTTTCCACAGTGACTGGCATGTTTGATCACATTACAGTCATAGAAGATGTATGTTACCTGTAGCCCTAAAGATGGAACAACACTTAGAACATTTATACCATAATCTCTCCTCTCAAAACTACACTCCTGGACACACTGAACACAATGAACTTAAATGTTGGTACAATATTTGAAATACATAAGTGCTGACTATGTAAAAGAATTCATATGTAATGTGACAATGGCACATGTAATAACTAAATAGTACTGTATAAATGGTAAGTTCAAACGGTTGACTCATACATGTGTGAGCTCACCATAGTCTATTGCCAATTGACAGCCATCCACCTAAACATTTCCATAGCAATAGCGTGTAAGTGGGGATGCTCATTAGTACGCATGTAGCTCTTTGTTGACACCAAGACTGAGGTTGTTTCGATGAGCTCGGGAATGAGCCACCGTTTCACACGTTTCTGTTTGCGTTAAACGCTCGGGGATCAAGTCGAGACACATTAATGAAGTGTTCCGTTTTGTGCTTCTTTGGAGAAGAAGATAGCGCTGAGTTTGTTCTGGGTGTCAAGTCTTTACCTTCAAAATAATCACACGAGTGGTGTTTTACGTCCATGTAATATCCATATATATGTTATATCTCAGCGCGCTCCATCAGTGATGTCAGGTTAGTGTCGCCCCCTGCGTCTGCCTCGATGCAAACGTCCACATTCCTCTTTGGATTGAGACGAATGCGCAACAATTGTATTTACTACTATTTGGGAAACCGAACGGGAACACAAAAAGATAAATAATGATGAAATATATGATTAAATAAGCCGCATAGAGTTAAAATAGAAACATCTGGTGGATTATTAAAGTCTATAGAATGGAAACACAATTATGCATATTATTATTTAATATGTAGGATCTTTACTTTTGTATAGGCTTCTTGAACAGCTCAACAATTTCTGTGCATAAATAGGCTGATTGTTTTGAGTAATATTCCCTGATTCAAATACAAGAACGCGCGCAGGCCTAAGTACTCCAGTCAGGTGCCTATTTGACGCATAGACATGTTTATTTTTGTTGCTCGCCTTGGGGGATGTGTAAAGTTGCAGGGGGTGTAGTTTAGGCCACGCCTCCAGAGCGGTGGAGGCATATAAAAAGGCTGGCATCACCGTCACATCCTGAATCCTGGAGCGCTCCTCAGATGTCTCCGAATATATATTTCTCTATGGACTGTGAGGATCTTGACGAACACTGATAACATTTCTACTGAAGACGCACGCAACTTTTCTCCTCAACTTTGATCATGGCTGCAGCCGACGCCCTGATGCCCGCAGCTCTCCCGGGTGTACGACCCATGGACGTTGCCCACTTTGACAATGTAAGTAAAAAATAGCATAGGCCTGATAGAAAATAGTCTTTTATGGTTTGTAACTCGCTCCCGTGTTATTTTACAGATTGAAAAGATCGACCGTGCAACAGGTGGCAACTCGCTAATCGAAGTGGAGTTCAGCATTGTGCAGTCCCCCGCTGTGGCGCCCAAAGAGGACGACGAACTGGGGAAGTTATTAGACCTCGAGTTTATTCTGTCAAACACAATTGGCTCTGAAGTTATGAACAGAAACAACATCAGTGACGGCAGCCTGTCTCCACCTCAGTGCGCGTATTCACTGCCCGACTCCCCTGACAGCTGCAGCAGCGCCTCTATCCCGGACGACCAAGCGTCTCACCTGGTCGCGCAGTACCAGTGCTTCGCTGACGCGCCTGTGCAAAGTCTGATAGCCGAGTTGCTTACTCCTGAAATTAATTACCCGGTGGCAGGAGAGATCTCACCAGGTAAAACAAGAGAGTACACTGAACTACACGCTTCTGCCCATGCGCTTGGATACAAAGTCAAAACAGAGCCCATGGGACAGTCCTGTATGATGGCTTCTGAAGGGGATTATATGGGACAGTGCCAAATGCGCGCAGCAAATTTTCACCAAACTCCCGTTCAAGTGCCTTTTCACGTAATACACGACCGCCATCTACAGCATATGAACCACATTCATCATCACCACCAGCAGCATCCTTTCCAGGGCCAGTTCACAAACACACACTACCCCCCACAGTTCCACCACCAGCCAACTCCTCAGTATCCCGGGCAGTATGCTATACACAGAGAGCAGCAGCAGCCCGGTATCATGCTCACCCCTCCCTCATCCCCGTCTATGATGGAGTTATATGTACAGGATGATGGCGCAGGACCCATCAAACAGAAAAGAGGTCGTAGGTCGTGGGCCAGAAAGCGCGCCGCTACCCACAGCTGCGAGTTCCCCGGCTGTGGGAAAACATACACTAAGAGCTCCCATTTAAAGGCTCACATGAGAACACACACAGGTAAGAACAGTCCATTTTACATATCATTTGATTCTATTTCATGTTTGTTAAGTTGTTGACTGAGCACACCATCTAAATACTTTCAGGTGAGAAGCCATATCACTGTAACTGGGAAGGCTGTGGATGGAAGTTCGCCAGGTCAGACGAGCTCACGCGTCACTTCAGAAAGCACACCGGCCACCGACCATTCCAGTGCCATTTGTGTGAGCGTGCGTTTTCCCGCTCTGACCACCTGGCTCTGCACATGAAGCGACACATGTAGACCCCAGCCAACATCTCCGCAGGAAGTGTAGCACTATTGGACAGTTTGTGCGTCTGCTTCAATGGCAGGTGTTAAATGCAATGTCAAATTATTGTGGCATTTCAGCTCCTATACAGCACTATTGTTGAGTGCCTCGAAGAACTGTACATATCATATCTGAAATTGTTGTTTAAATTTTATAGTATTTAAACTACTCACCATTCTCTTTGACATAAATTATTAGCAGTGCCTTGAGGAAGCGAATGGACAAGCTCACAGTGGGCAGGACCCAGAATGTTTATGTAAATACTGTATAGTTTTTATATTGTTTACATTTTTAATAGCCTACTAATGTCAGGGGTTTTATATAGATCATGTGTGGTTTTACTAAACGATGAAATTGTACAGCCATGTTTTCATGATGTGCCTTTGGTCAAAAGTCTGTATTTTTAAATGAAGAAAGCTACTGCAATGAAACTGTACTTGAACTCAGATGTGTTTTAAGATCTTTTATATGAAATAAAAGTACTTTTCTACAATTCTCATTTCTACCGTCTCATTTTCTTTCACCAGTCAGTTGCATGAAACCAGCACGAGAGGGCATGGGCTATATACATATAGAGAAAGTAATGCAATAGTAGAGCAAATATATTAGCCACAAAAGTTGAATTAAATAGGCCTATAACCTATAAATCACTGCCACCTGGTTGTACTTAAATACCCTATACTTTCTGTAATGTTCCTGTGGCATAAACATTTTCCACAAATGTGACCGAAAAGCTTGTATCCCTAACTTTTTGTGACCATATATGATCACTCAACTATATCAACCATATCAGCGTTTTCAACAAATGATGTCCTCTGGCGTTGTAGAACTTTTGGAATACATGATAAAGACTGCCCTCTGGTGTCACTATAAATGACAGCTCTAGTTTTGTAACATGTAGCCTACACGGTCGTTTATTGTATAGGGGGGAAAAAATCAAACATCAAAACCAAAATGCGTGGGAAAAACAAACAAACAAAACAAACACTGAAAGGAGCAGCATCAGTGCTTCTTCTTGTGTGCCATCTGGACAAAAGCGCCATATTTGACCATTATAAATTCCTACTAGATCTAAGTAATTCTGTCTTAGAAAGAATTCGCATTTGCATGAACTGATTAAAGAACTGAGATTGCCCTCTGTCCTGTCTGTGAAGCATCACTTTCCAGTCGGCTGCAACCAGATGCGTCTCAATCTTTGCGCTTGTCATGCTACAGTTTGCCCACTAGATGTCCTCTTTTGACTATTGATGTTACAAAAGGGACCGCATGATGGTCAACAGTTTAGTGGTCATTCTGTATGTATCATTCTAACCGCTACAAACACTTCTGTAGCCTACTTTACCTGTATAGAGCCTAAACACTGCCAAATCACAACCATTGGGCCTTCGTGGAAAGCAGTGCAGTGTAAAATAGGCCTATATGAGAATGATTGTTATAATTACTGATACTCATTCTAATGATCTATAATCAACATCATGCTATTGTATTTGCTGAGACAGAGAGAATGTGGGTGTGTAGAGGTGATTATCACATGTATTGGTCTTGACTCATTAAGATACAAGTACTTAGCACCTCAGTCTATTACTTATTCAAAACAGTTCCTTGTAAAGGTGCACATTTTCATGCAAAAATGTCCAATTTGCATCTATTAGCCAATGCAAAAATGTAGCTTACAATTTAAGGGCTATTTCTTGTACATTTCTTAGCTTTGTCAAAATTGTTGAATGTTATTTTAAAGATTAGACTGCTGGCATATCTGCCCCTACTGCAGCTGCATGTAGATTATTTACCAATGTAGCTGCGTTAACCCTAATTATTATGGCGATGTGTATGTCCAATTGCATTAAATTGACTTTCACCAACATGTTCTATTTACAGGATAATGTCGGTACTACTTGTGATGGGTAGTTCATAGTACTACTTGTGATGGGTAGTTCATAATTATGTGACATAAATTTGTTTAGATTTTTTGTTGTTTTTATTTTAACTTTATATTTAAAACCAGTCACCAACCATGATTTTCCAATTGTGTTTTCACAGAATGATGAAGCAGGGGTATGTGGGCTGTGTACAGGGTTGTGTACAGGGTTGTGTACAGGGTTGTGTACTTAACCCAAGGGATTCTGGGTCTTCACTTGTCACTGGGTCAACATGAATGCATTTGGCCAGATATTGTCAAATAATGTAGCCTAGTCCTATATTGCGGTGAAATCAGCCTCATATAGTGTACATTTTAAATTCATGATAGCCAATGTATTAAACTGTGTATGACTAGTGTGTTTTGTTGTATTATTGTCTAGTATGACTGCTCAGATCTAGTATTCTATGTCAACACCTTCAGACAGTGCAGCTGCCCATCACTGTGCCTGCTCCTTTGTGTCCCCCCAGCCCTAAAAGACACATCTGCATGACAACAACTTCTGGATCATCTATGTCATAGCTTCAGCTGCCGTTATTTATAGCATCTATTACACCGATGTCAAAATGAAGTCTCAGCATGCATTGTGCAGGGGCCGCATCACCACACCGTAGTCACGTTTATGTGATATATACATAAACAAATATATATACATATTATTTATTTCATTTTTCCCATTGTAATGCTGTAGGGGGCACTAGAGATAAATAAGAATTCGTATTTGTGTGAACTGATTAAAGAACTGAGATTGCCCTGTCCTGTCTGTGAAGCATCACTTTTCAGTCGGCTGCAACCAGATGCATCTCAGTTTATCTGTGCACTTGTCATGCTACAGTTTACCCACTAGATGTCCTCTTTTGACTATTGCTGTCACAAAAGGGACCGCATGATGGTCAACAGTTTAGTGGTCACTCTGTATGTATCATTCTTACCGCTACAAACACAAAGAACTTTACTTGTGGCTAATGATACAAAACACTTCCAAATTAAGCTTAGGCCTAACTAGAGAGCCCATTTGTAAGATTCCTGATTTAATGACATTGCTTCATTGGGTCGATCCAAACTCAACACAGTTGTTAGAGTGCTGTGAGAGCTCAGATTATGGTTCATATAATGGTCCATATGCGGTCTGTGCACTAATAGTACTGTTGCAGTGGTCCGTACATGGTCAGCACGCACAACCAGTGGTCTGAATGTGGTCAACTTTTTTAAGATACAACATTATTCTCATAAAATTACGACATTATTCTCGAAATATTACGACTTTATTCTCGTAGTGCCCAGATTTTATTGTTGTGCCTAAAGTGGTGGCAGTAGCCAGCGGGCAACGTCTGACCCACTGTGAAGAAGAGCATGCTGTGGGGTGCATAAACAAGGTAATAAGCCTATTGGCATTTAATGGGGACTTTCAAACCTTCAAGAAGATGTCAGGAACGACATTTTCCTGACATTTTCTGTTTCCTTAACCTATACAGGTAATTGTTTAAATTGACAGTCTGAAAAGGCTACTGTAATATTGATGTATTGTGCAGTAGGTTTATCACATGATAACTACAGGATTTGTGATTATATGTATTTTTATTCAGGATGAAATGAGTGGTGTGGTCAGAACCTACAATTCACACCATAAGGATGGAGGATCATGGGATGCATGGAGGAAAACCAGTTCTTATGTACACTGTGCCACAACAGACACAGGGGGCAGACTAGAGGACAAGCTGCAGACTATAATAAAAGAGGAAATAGGTAAATAACCTAATCATTTTATTTTAACTGTGTTTATTGAGTTTTACATTTTAAATACTGAACTTTTAATTTAAACATTGCATTGAACTGCTTCACTTGTGCAATGTATAACAACTCCCCACAGAAATACAAGTGATGTAAAAACACTGGAATCACAATTTAGGTCATTTATTTGTCTTTTCTTGTTTGTGTTAATCTAAAATCTTCAATATGCTAACAATGTACTGATATAAAAACATTGTCATGGTAAAGACAGTGAGTAAGTGGGTAATGGTCTGATGAGTGCTTGTATTTGGGACACGGGAGCCTAAAACCCGAGACTGTCCCCATTAAATGCCAATAGGCTTATTACGTTGTTTATGCACCCCACAGCACGCCCTTCTTCACAATGGGTCAGACGTTTCCCGCTGGGTACTGCCACCACTTTAGGCACAAGAAAAACAAAACAAAAATGGTACATGTAAACAAACTGCATACATAGCCTTTATTTATGATATATAGCTTGAATTTAGTCTTCTCACATTTGCCATAGCCTACTATAGGCGCTAGCACTTGCATCTAGCTAGAACAGAGACAAGACAATTCATTACTTTCTAAAAGCATGGAATATTTGTTTTATAGGCCAATATTAATAACAGATTTTTGTGCACATTATCTGCTTCAAAAAGTGAGCTCCATCCAGACGATCCAACCACCGAGCAAATGGCTGTGGAGTTGTGTTCGCTTACCCTGAGAAAAACAACACTACGATTTAAATCTCAAAATATTACAGCTTTATTCTCGTAGTGGCCAGATTTGGATTTTATTGTGTCCATAATACGCTGTCGTACTTTGTCATAGACCCATGCCCTATCTTTGAATGTATTAGCATAGTCACACCCCAAAGTTTTGTATAGCCCATTGAAGTTAGTTACACACACCCATCATGTGGCATTGATCAAAAAGGTCAATTGGAAACATGCTCTATGTCCAACACGAAGTCACACGTGTGGTCGTGACAAGCTCTTTGGCTTGTCTTTTAGAGGTTTTGTAATGAATAAAAAGTCCTGTAACGTTTTTCAAACTTTGCTGAGTTTGTATCGACCCAATGAAGCATTTGTGCACACTGAGGAGCTGAATGACACAAAAATATGTCAATTAATGGGCTCTCTAGTGCCCCCTACAATGTTACAATGGGGCTGTGAAATGTAGTTTTTCATAAACAAATGATCACATAAAGGTGATTTGGGTTTGGCGATGAGGCACACTCTCTACAATGGGGAACAATAATATCAAGATAATTTAGTTTGTCATAGCTGAATGAAATTTGGTATACTAATGCAGCCTATGGACCTGAAGTCTCAAAGGACCACGCCCTATCGCCAACAGGAAGGTGGACATTTTGAATGGAAAGTAAATTTGGGATTTAAAAAAAATCTCTCACTTCTGACTGAAAAGTGACCCCATGAGCACTTCACTTTTTTGACCTGCAGACAACTATATCAAAATCAAACTAAGATATCTAAAAACAGAGCTCTATTGCCCCCGAAAAAACTTCTAATGACATCTACAAAAGTAGTTAAACAGTTTATATCTGGTGCACGTACTCTTCAGATGTTAACAAAAAACTCAAATGTGGACCACGCCCTGTCTTTGATCCTGTTAGCATGGATGTTACTGCAGTTCCTTTATTATTTATTCACTTATAACATAAAAACCACAATGCAAGAAATGGAATATACATCTTTGTCTGTATACATTGGCACTGTATTGTACAATTACTAATTAATATAGATACCTTTATCATTAAAATATAACTGTAGGTGTGTTTAAAAATCAACGAGCAAACACAATTTATAATGTAAAGCTCTTATCAACATACACACCATAGACACACATATACAAACAAAACAGAATGTTGTATTTCAGGTCCTCTGTTGAGATCCAACATGTGATTCAGTTTCAGCAGTAGACGTACACTCTGCAAACAATATTACTATTAATAAAGTATTAGAAAGTTACTAAATATTGCAGTTTGATTATACTAAAATAGTTATTTTTATATGTTTTTATTCAATTCAAATTCTCAGCATCAACAAACCATGTAGCCTTTCCCGACGTTCTCGTAACATTTTTGCCATTTCAGCTGAATCATTCCACACAGTATATAGATCTAGTAACATAAAATAGTATTAAGTACTTATTATTTAAAGTCAGTCTAAATGTGTAGCAATTCATTAACTAAAAGTGTAATCGTAATTTAACTAGTAGAACCCTGAATCAAAAACATGACTCGCTTACATTAGGCAAGGCAACTTTATTTGTATAGCACAATTCATACACAAGGCAATTCAAGGTGCTTTACAGAAAAGACAAGTTAAAGAACATAATACAATTAAAAACACAACAATAAGAACCACATTCAGTTGTCATATGCACAGCTAAACAGAACAGTTTTCAGCCTGGACTTAAACATTGTAAGAGTAGA
>JAVQKC010017196.1:0-13205 GCA_036025475.1 Philypnodon macrostomus
ATAGACTCACTGTTTTACTACAGTGTACATATATATATATGTTGTATGGTGTATTTATTACGTATCTGTTTTAATTTAAATATTAAGCTAACGTAACATCGAGCGTAGATACCCTACAACGATGAAGAGGGCCAGCGTCTGTCAGGTAATGGAGTTAAGAAGCAAGGCAAGTCTTGGTCCATGTGCCATCACTTACCTGTGGCCTTGAACAGTGACTGAAAGGTCAAGCACAGAAGACCTTGCCGATATTATAGAGATGACGCAAATAGCTCTTAAACCTGCGAGAAGCTTGAAGTGGACAACAATATGCCTTTTAGCAATAAGAGGCGCTGTGGGTTCACCCTGTGACCTGATGGTCACTGATTCAAATCCCGCCCAAGAGTATACTGTTGTTGTGTTCCTGGGCAAGACAATTAACCCACATTGTATGTGAATGAATGTGGTTGTGTGGTTAGTGTTTGGAGATGGTCGGAGGGGCCTAGGCACAGAATGGCAGCCATGCCTCTGTCAGTGTGCCCCAGGGCAGGTGTGGCTACACAAATAGCTTACCGCTACTGAGTGTGACTGTATAGTTAATGAATAATGCAATTGTAAAGCATCTCTGAGTGTTGAGAAAAGCCCTACAGAAAAACCGATGCATTATTACTTGTTAACAACATGGGAATGGCAAAAGAATGTAATGCATTCTGCTTTATCATTATATACAAACATTATTTGATTACATTATTTAGCTATGTCATATCAGTATAATTTTGACTGGCTAAAGGAGATTGGTGGTGGAATGTTGTATTGATTGGATACAAAAAAAGCTGCATTGGTTGAAATGATGGTTGAAAACATTATGTAAACACACACAGTACATAGTAGCATTAAACAAATACTGCTCAACACAGTGGAATATCTGCAGCCGCGACAAAACAGGCCTACTTATCGGCTGCTTATGTGCAACGCAGTCCAAAGTTGCTTTCTGCCGAGCACTGCACATTTAAGGACGTCTACTAACCCTGCTTCTTCCCCCCACCTTCCCACCCCCCCACCCCGTTCCTTAGACACATATCCTAGCTTCCAAGTGCCTCAGTCAGCACGCACATCGACGCAACTCTCCAAGGGCAATCGCACACATGCACCATCAAAACGTATACGCAACCCACACACAAGCAGGCATACACCCCCTGGCACCACGTAGCTATAACTGTACAGGGCCAATTTTAGCACTTTAATAATAGCGGAATAGTTGCTACCTGAGACAACCCCTGGGGGAGAAGGAAAAACAATTCCCGTCTCCCATAAGCCCGGCTGTTTAATCCGCGCTCGTATCCTTGGGAAATTATGCTTCCTGTAATAATTCCGGTCCAACATTGATGTCCTTTTGTGTTGTGCCGAGGCCATTAGCCCTGACACATGTATAATTGATTATCATATTAACGGCCACAATCGGTCAACTCATTTCTGCTGAGGCCTGGGGAGATAGACATGGGGCATAATGACTCGGAGCACCTGGATCTATAGAGTGTCCCCTTTAGTTTAGCAAGAAGTGCAGCCATGTGATATTAGCAGGTTCACATATACAACTTAAGTCAGACTATGCTAATGGATTGATTATGTTATCTAACTGGACTCCTGTCTGTCTACCTAAATTTAAATTAGAGAATAAGTAAGCTATTGAGTCAACAGCATTTTGTCGACGAGCTAAGACTGCATTCATGTGGTTGATATTTTATAATGTAATATAGTGAACCATATGGCCCTTTTCCACTACCGCTATTCGACTATTTTTGAACATTTCCACTGGGCAACCTTTACCAGTAGCAGGTTCTTTTTTAGTATCACCTCGTTTTCTGCAGCATTTTCTGTGTCTACTTTTGAGTGATGCATTTTAATATTATAAATATGCAAATAATCCATTAATAAATAACAGAATGAATTATGATTTGACTGAATTACCCAACAGTTAAAACAGTGGAAATTGTTTAGAAAGTTCACTTTTGGGATTAAGACGATGGCCACACATCTAGACGGTCGTCTAAAAAAGATTTACATTTGAAGAAATGGTTTTCCTAAATGTTGCTGAGAGCATGTGTCGAATTAAGAGCTCAATAGACTTTAAGTGACTAAACCTGTGTGTTTTGCCAACTTTCAGTGTGAGATGGTACAGTCTTACAGTGCATCTAGCCAGATGGTCCTCGAGATCCAGAAAGGTCCGACCAGCAGATCCACGGGCTGTTCCTGGTTCTGAAGAAAGCTTGGTGGGCTAATGTCTTACATCAGCCAGACTTGGCTGAGATGGAAACTCTCACTAATGGCAGGTTTTAAGGCGAAAGTCACAGCTTCAGTCCATAACCAAAAATGTGTTGCTTTTTGACAAAGGAAGTTCTTCACAGCGACTTTAAAAGAAGGAAAACATATGCATCAGGTCAAAAATGTTGATATATTGTAGCAGCGGTTTTAGTCCAAAACACATCTTTCGATGGGCGCGTGCTTAAAGAGAGAGAAGTAGAACTTCATCTCTGTCCAAAACCTCTTTCTCCCATGAGGTCTCTCTCCCAACATTGTGGACTTCTATCAGGGACTACATCAGGACAACATCTCGAACTGACTGGGCTTGGTTTACTGAAGGAGTTAAGGTGTTACTCAAGGAGTTATCTCCTTGAGCATCCCCCAAGGCATTGTTCAGAGATAAACATTGAGTGGGAGAGAAAAAAATGGGCGTGCATTAATAGGATGAAACCAAATTTATGACCCAAAATCCTTTCTTTGTGGCATAGTGTTACCTGATAACACATAGTTGTATTTCACACTCAAACTGTACACACAAACATATTATGTACACATGTCATATTATGTACACACATGATATGCAGTTCTTTTGTTAAAAACATTATCAAACTGAGAGTCTACCAGGGCCTGTGGCTCCAGGTTAGGGTCATAAAAGTAACCCGAGATGAATGGTCCAACACACTGACAAATGGTTAACTCCATTAACACAGCATTGTCATATGTACCCATTGGGGTCCGAGTCTAAAGAGCTAATTAATTTGCTAATCAGTTTCATCAAGTCTTGGTTTGTTTGGAGTCTTTGATCTCATCAAAAGAGTGCCTGGACACATCTTTATACAACCTGTTCCTGTTTGGTCCTCCAAAGGTTATAGATCAATGTGATAACAAGTTCTCCATGGTTACTTAAAAACAGGTATCCTGCTGAGTCTGGTGAGGTCAAGAGGTCAGTTACACTACAGTGTCTGTTTTTACGAGGATTAGACACAGAAAGAGAATGCATAGGACTAGATAGCCACCTCTTTGGGGGTAAGTAATTACCTACAGAATCTCTTTGGAGGCTGTGGCTATGTTTAGCTGCAGACATGTCCCAGTGTTGCACTGTAAAGACATTGATGCTCCCTATAATGCTTCACTTTCTGATTTTAGGGTAATGATAGCTTTTACCATGAACATGAAGCACCTATTTTTTCATTTTGTTATAGGGAATTGAACTATGCTAATGACATGATTACGTAAACAATTGAGACTGCATTTTGGCAATGAGCTAAGGATGTATTTAAAAAAAAAAATAGTGTAATTTAATGTAATGTATTTTCTATTTTACGAGGATTATACCTAGACTGAAAATACATGGGACTTGCTAGCCCTCTCTTAAGTAATTACCTACAGTATAAACACTTTTTCTGCAACTCTCCCAATGAGAGATGCATATTGACACTTTAAGGAGACCATTGATTTTTTTTTGCTGGGGTAATTCTGGCGCGTATGATCGACCAATTCACTGTAAAAAAAAAAAAAAGAAAACATTGAAAAAGTGCATGCAGTCTGAGGTTTAGAGAAATACCTAAACTCATATAGTTACAGTAAGTGTTAGTGATTAGTTCCCAATAAAACTTAAATTGAATTCCCCTACAGAGCACCAATATTTCCAGTCCTAGGTTCTATCAAAGTGAATGATTTGCAGTGGTGACCCCTGAGAGGAAGTGAGAAGCCAAACGGAACTTTGTGTTTCTGTGCAAGACTGATGAGATCCAGTATTATTAAAAGTCATAAATCATCACAATGTCAATATAGTTCTCTGTTTTTCTCTTTGTTTCTCCTTTCTGTGTTTCTCTCGCCTTCTGTTTGCACCACCTATCATTTTAGAAATGTCTGTGACTGCTAACTGGTGGATGGAACAGAATCCTTGTAATCTTTTTAAATGCAAAATGAGTTTCTAAATCTTGGCCTCTGTTTTTCTATGTTCTTATTTCACATAATTACCTCGGCCAAGAAGGCAATGTTTTCGGTAGCGTCTGTCAGTTTGTTTGTCTTTTAGCAACTTTACACAAAAACTGAGGTGGGTAGAGTAGCCAGAAATTTTTTTCAAGTAAGCGTGCCATTACTTCAAAATAATTTTACTCAAGTAAAAGTAAAAAGTACTCATTCACATAATTAGAAAGAAAGAAAAGTACTGGGTAACTGTTTGAACATAATGTCAGATTTAAATTTGTTGTAATCGGGCAAAAATTATAAACAGATTTTGATATTTTCAAAAGATAAACTAAAAAAGTAAATGCACATTTCCAAAATGAAGGAATAACATTTCCACATCAACAAAATTTTCACATAAAGCTATTCTCAGTACAGTACAGTTACTATTATTACTCAAGTAAAAATAAAAAAGTATTGTGCAGTAATGATACTCTTAGAAGTACAATTTATTCAAAAAGTGACTCAAGCACAAAAAGTACTGAACAGATCTGGAAAAAGTTTACAGGGTAGAATAACGCAAGAAACTATAGATTTGATTTTGGGAGTGATCCGGATCACTGTCTGGATCCAGGATCTTTTCAAAGAATGTTCGCCCAGAGGCTTAGCATGCCAATACAGCACTAATACAGCATCAATACAGTCACTACAGCAGTGGTAAGTTTGCAGTGACCGTGGTTGGATGTTTTTCTGGAGGGGTGTCCAGTCTAATAGAAGGTTCATTTTTAGAACTGAGTGTATAGGGGAAATGAGCTGCCTTGGCCGAGGCTTGTGTGCTCTGAGTGCTTTCTAGTTAATGTACTTAATTATACATAATTCCTCTTTAATATCGCAATTCTAACCTGGTTTAGTCTTCATTTAATCTCATTTTCACCAATACAATGTTTCTACTAAAGCTAACCATTGCTCTAGTACATTGCAAAACACATTTCTTTTCTCTATTGGTCTTCCGTTCCTAAGTCCCACCTCGACCAGTCCTCTACAAGAGGCCTGTTACAAAGTGGTGCTACAGAAGAGCAGAGCATCATTAGTGGCCAAAGGTTACCGGCCAGTATTACTCACTGGATCTAAGGGTTCAGCCGGAGTTATATAGACAGAGAGAAGGAACAAGAGCTGGTTTGTAGGACCTCTACTTAATAAATGAACTCAACAAAATGCCTGTAAGTGCTGCTATGAGACAATTTAAAAGGTAGTGTGTGTGGGTTGTGCTGGCTGACCTTTATTTTTATATATATATATATATATATATATATATATATATATATAAATATGGGAATATTAAACAGGTGAGGTTTCACAATGTGAAAATGTACATGGCAGACATAGAGATTTTTTTTTGACAGGAACCGAAAACAAAAACTCAGACACAGTCTAATTTGTACAGTGTATATGCTATGTGAAGTTGGCTCTGCTGTCTCTAATGACATGATCCTTGGGCTGGTTGAGGCACAATACTAGAATATGATGTTGAATCTGCTTGTCCACCCTCCAGGTACCAACACCTCTCTTGTGGCTACTCCAAACTAGGGGTCTCCAACCACTTTACTAGCAGCTCTTCAAGGGGTTTATCAATTTTACAAAAGCATTATTAGTCAATTTAGAGTTACCTCCTGGCAGGTAAACCAGTTTTAGTTGTTTTGATGTGAACTTGAGCTATGGTCACCAACATTTCATAAATGCCGCTCAGGGCCAAAAATTTTGGAGATCCCTGCTTTAATTCAACTAAATGTATATGGTCCAGGGTCCAGTTTAGCATTTTATCCCCAGTGTTAGGGTGGATTTCTTCCATGCAGGTACACCATAAATACTGTATGAAATCCTTTTCCTATGGATACAATAGTTAATTAGTAAACTCTGTGACCTCGAAGTGATTCTCTGACATGTAAGGTCTAAAAACAACATAAAAGTACTAAGCCATGAGAGATATTTAGGTTATTATTATTATGGTCAATCAAACAATGTGTCCCCTGAAGAAACGTTTGAGAAACTCTAATCTAAACAACAAAGCTAGGTTTACAGTATTAGATTTATATAATATTTACTATTTAATCTAGGATGGATGGATAGCTCCTAATTTAAAATTTTGTGTTTTGAAATCTTAAAACTCAATCTCAGGTTCAGATGGACACAATACAGTCTATTTTTTCTTCAGTTGAACAGATTCATGGTTGTTATGTAGAGAATAGAGAAGTCCTGATATCTTACTAAAAATTTCCAGCACATTTTAGTTGTTCAAGGCGCTTAGCAACAGAGGAGAAGAACATCGATGGGGAGCAATTGTGCAACCATGCTCAAGAACATGGAGCTCCATTCAAGGATGTCCAACTTTGTGATGAGGCACTCACAGAAAACCTCTTTCACATTATCCAAATTGAATTGAAAGACCATAAGATTAACCCCCAAAACTAATTTCCCATAAACTAAAAAACACTTGGAGAGCGCAGACCACCGCCAAGGCATTTCCACAGATTACTCCCAATCAACTGTAATCAGCTGGAATCAACTGGTCTTTGTGTAATTTCTGACCTTCCCTGAAAATGTGATCCAAATCAGTGCAGTATTTTGAGTAAAGTTGCTGACAGATGCCATTCTTTTAAAAACATCCTTCGGGATCGCTCCCAAAATCAAATCAATTGTTTCTTGTGTCATTCCTGAACTTCCCTGAAAATGTTATCCAACTCTGTCCAGTAGTTTTTGCGTAAAGTTTCTAACAGATGGACAGATGTACAGACAGACAAACGAAAACATTACTTCCTTGGCGGAGGTAAAAATGCCCATTCCAAGTGCTACTGCAACCCCATAACCAATTCATCAAATCACGATGGCCCTTTCTGAATACACCTATCACCAATCAAAGTTTCCATTATGACCGCTGACAGGTAAAGTGAATATCACAGATTCTCTTTTTGTTGTGTTACTGGGTGGGGTATATTAGTGGGAAAGCCAAGTAGATGTGTTTGAATCAGGCAAATTATTTTGGTGAATTTGGCAACCCAATTTTGGGTCCCAACCCAGTGTTTGAGAATCACTGGTGGTGTGTAGTTTTATGCACATGAAATATATAAAAGAAATTTTACAAATTTGAGATAAGCTTTTTTTGTCCGCAGTGGTTTTTGTCTTGAATGCCATTTTTGCTCTTTTTTTTCTTTCATTGTTGAATCGTGGACATGGGCAAGTGAAGTCATCATGTTGTTTTCCTAGCTTTTGTGACCTCCTGGGTGAGTCGTTTCTTGAAGTCATTTTGGTTGTCTGGCTGCTCTGGGAGGACTCTCCACTCCACTTTGTTGATAATGGCTAGACTGCTTTATCCCAAAGATGTGATAAAACCACATTTCAAAACTGCAATCTGTATACTCCTGTATTCATTCCATCTGATACAGATTTTTCCCAGTAACTATGGCCATTTTCAAGGGCAGACCCTTGAAAATGGCCAGTTAGTCATAGGGCTGACCCTGGGACAGAGAGAAAACCATTCACTCTTTACTAATCCAAACACATGCGGCAGTGGGTAGGCACTCGTCCTTCAACCAGAGGGTCGGTGGTTCGAGTCCCCGTCCGAGCGCACGCTGTCGTTGTGTCCCTGGGCAAGACACTTAACCCACATTGCCTATGAATGTGGTTGTGTGATTGGTGTTTGGTGGTTGTCAGAGGGGCCGTAGGCGCAAACTGGCAGCCACGCTTCTGTCAGTGTGCCCCAGGGCAGCTGTGGCTACATAGTAGCTTACCACCACCGGGTGTGACTGTGGAGTGAATGAATAATGTAATGTAAAGTGTCCTTGAGTGTTGAGGAAAGCGCTATATAAAACGTATGCATTATTATTATTATTACATGCACAAGAGGAAGCCAGAGTACCCGGGGAGAACCCATGGCAACACGGGAAGGACATGCAGACAGAGACACAGAGAAATCAGTTACCATATCTCCCCTGTTTAAGATTAAAATACACTAATTGATTTGAAACACTTAAGAAAAAACATATGAGAAAGTAGGAGAGGCAAATCCTTCTCTTTACAGCAATGTATAACTCGATCCCCATTTATTGACATTTGTGGTTTAAAAAATACAACTGAACCCAACAGCAAGGTGTACAACGCCCCCATAGGTCTGCCACAACTGTTTTGGCACCAACGGGCACCTTAATCAGACATTGTGTGATTTCTAAAGGTTTTGATATTGTTAACAAGCAATTAAGAGGAGCCTAATCGGGCAAAGTATGTACAAATAGGCTGTCAAATATACCTGACTTCCCAAATTCAATCCAAAATGGCCAACTTCCTGTTTGTTATAAGGTGGGGCCATAATAATATTTTAAGTTGGGTACACTGTGGAGAATCACTGTTCCAATTTTCAAGTAAGTGTGTCCAGGGTCCCATAGGGGTCATAAACATGGGGGCGCTATAGAGGCATTCTTTATTTGACCTCTGTATTTTACATATGTACATTAAATATACACTAACCCTAGATCACTGTCCCAAAATTCATGCAATTTTGTTTATGTTCAGCATGATTAAGGGCTCAATTAAAGTGCTTCAGGGCATTAGTTATTTACATGTAGCATCTGCAGACACGGGGGCACAGACCGGCGTGATTTAATAATATTGTTGTTTTGCCGATATAACAAGTACTACAACCATTTTGTTGCTTTTTGTTGTGTTTGTTGTCTCTGAAAGTAGCTTGTTTTTAGCACATTAGTTAGCGATCCCTAGTTTGTTAACTACAGTTCAGTTTCACAATCCCTTTTTTCTTATTTTTCCTTAGATTTGGAGAGAGAGCATTATTTTGAATTTAGCCCTTTTATAACAGGCTAGCTCTCCATTTAGAACACAAAATATTAGCCTAGTTTTAGACATCATTTCAGTGTTTCCAAAAATATTTAAAAGTTTGAATAAATAAAAAACAAGAAGCTTTATCTGGAACGTTCTATTCATTCATTCACACGATTCTATTTATTATTGTAGCTTAGTCCCTCCCCTGACCTCTACAGACGACCTATACTTTACATTATAGATTAGGGTCAGATAGTCGCCTTTTTTTAAAAAGATATTATTTTGGCCATTTTTCGGTTTATTTTTGATAGCACAGGAAACCAGGAAAAAGAGTGGGGAGTGACATTCGGTAAACTGTTGTGATCCAGATTTGAACACACTGTAGGCTCTGAGTATGGGCCACACTCTCTACAGACTGAGCTAAACCACGGCCCAGATTGTCAATTTTAAGATTTCTTTTATTTTAGGAAACATACAGACTACTGTCAGGTGGGTAACCTTGAACATTGTACACAGTGTCAACTCTCTCTCACATGATACGAGCTGGTGCTTATAGGAAAACATAATTCTCACAATCTGGGACAAACCTGGGAGAAAAGTAGAGGCCATGGGTGAGACAAGTGCTTAATGACGTCAAGGGGGAGTTGGTGGCAAACGCAGTCTTATCTGTCGTCTGTATCCCAGGGTTACCATATGCCAACCACCACTGGGAACTTGGGCCCAAAAAACGCACGGTGACGCATTTGCAACACATTTTCTCCATGGGACAGCTGGCGCCCGACCCGAATCCTCTCTGTTGCGAGCGCTTAATAGTCTTTCCGGCGCGCTCCGATAAGGCTGGTTTTGGCCGGCCCTGAGGGAGGTGTTACACAAAGCACCTTAGGTTAGCAACAGCACAGAAGGCTAATATCAGTGGAATCTCCGGCTGCAAGCGCTAACACACCTCTCACACCCGCCGGATCAGGCTGGAGAGGGAGAGATGGATGGAAGAAAAGGGCTGAAGGATGAGGAGGGATAGAGATGACATATTGAGGGGTTTAGAATGTAATGGAAGAAGTAGAGCAGGTATGACTTAGGTAAAAAAAGTAAATCATTACTCAATTAAGGCAAAGTGCAAGTAAAAAAGTCAAAGTAATGTTATTTTTTGGCAGAGCCTGAAAAGGTTGAGAGGAATGGCCCCGCTCAACTTGAAGTTTCATTATTGGGTGGCTAACCTCAAAGGTCCTTTATTATGCTTTTTTGCACATTTCAGTCTATTTTGGGTGCATTTTACATTTTGCATGATCAAACACAATATTTTTCGAATCCAATTTGGCATGATAGCAAACGCTCTGATTAGACGCTCTTCAAGACAGGAACAAACCATTTTTCAGGTGTGCCAAATAACCACTTTCTACTTCTGGGATATAAACAAAGCCTTTACACACACACAGCCGAACACACATCTTCTCCAATCAGATATGTTGTTGGTAGTGTGACCAATCGTCTGCTCATTGTCTGGAATTGTAGCTTCCACAAAAAGTTATGATGTTGAAAAAGGACCAAATCTTTATAAAACTCCTTTTGCCTCTCCCATTGGCTAGTTGGGTTTCTTCACTGTTGGTTTGGTTGGACAGCGATGTCATCATTATAGCTACGACCATAGGTTCTTTCCCTATATGGTCTCCTCCGCGTTGAGAATAACAATACGGGATGCATCCTCCTCCTGTGACAAATCCTGTCCCAGAGCAGAGCCTGGCACATCCTTGCACAGCTAGAAGTACACATTTAACTAGTGTTTAACATAAAGCAGTATGGAATGTAAGCATTATAATCGATCAGTAGCAACAATGATTCTTTTGGTGCATTTATTCACAGTGCAGGAGCAGGCAGGGGCATACCCTAGAGATGTCACATCAACAGTTTATGAATAATAACAAATTAAGCAAAGCACAACTTTTTTAATGTGTTTGAGGTAGAAACAACATTAGAACATGGTTAAAGTGCAGAATATAGGACCTTTAAAATATCCTGTTAATTAATTAATGAAGTCTCCTCTTCTTGAAGCCAGTGGTCTCTCTCAGCTTTGGATCACTGTTCCAACAATTTTCTTTGTATATGATATATATATATATATAATTATTGGAGTCTGTATGTCCTCCCCGTGTTATTGTGGGTGCTCTTCAGGTACTACAGCTTCCTCCAATTCTCCACAGTACAGGACCAGGTGAATTCCATCCACCCATCCATTTTCTTCCGCTTGTCTGAAACCGGGTCGCGGAGGCAGCAGTCTAACCAGGGAACTCCTGCCTTCGACCACCGCCTGATCCACATTGCACCAGCCCTTTATGGTACCTCCCCCGGGTGGTGGCTCTACTGGAGGGCCTGAGCGTGTGCACGGGCAGGGACCCGAACCACCGACCCTCCGGTTGAAGGGCGAGCATCTACCCACTGAACTACCACCGCGGCGCAGGTGAATTGGTTAATCTAAATTTCCTTTATATATAAAGAATGTGAAAGTGGTCCGTCTGTGTATGTCTTTGTGTCAGCCCTGTGACTGATTGGCCATCATCCAGGGTGTACCTCACCTAAGGCCCATAGTTGCTGGAATAGGCTCCTGCACGTCCTAATGGTAGAAAGTGAAGATAAATGGGAAACCAACTCACATCTCTTAAAAAGTACAAATATGCACTCTCCTTTGATACGGACTGATTCACACTTTGTTCAGAGATAGGATTTTGACTTAATAACTAAAATTATATCAAATGATTGAATATTACTGTGATGTTTTGACCATATAAAAAGCTCATTATCAGTTTTAATTTGATATATCAATCTATCAATCTCTTTTTTAGGACTTTTTGAGACCCTGTGGCAGTGACCATGTAGAAAATCAGGGAGTGACATATGACAGATTCCAACATCGGGGCGAGCATTACCAGACCTAACCTGGGGCCCTTACAACAATCTCAGTTTCACCCATGTGTAAAACCCTTTCATTTCTCATTCCACAATGTTATGATGTTGTTTCATCTTCAAAAAAAATGATTGATCTGATTGGAGAAGATGTGTGTTCGGCTGTGAGGGTGTCAAGGCTTTGTTTATATCCCAGAAGAAGTTTATTTGATACCCCCAGAAACCGGCACCGATGGTTTCTTCCTGCCTTGAAGAGACAGGTGTCCAAGTGGGAGCTCCACAAAACGGCTTGTATTAGATAATTATTGTGTGTTTGATGTTGCAAAACATAAAATGATCTAAATGTATCCAAAATAGACTGTGAAATGTGCCAAAAAAAGCATAATATAGGACCTTTACGAAGAGACAAGAAGAGCAAGCGTGTCCATGCGTATGACAGTTGTGTGTCCTCCTGAGAGGGACAGGCTGTTTGTGGAGTGATACCTATCGGCTCCGGGCTGTCTCTGGAGATATTAGCGCTCCGTGGTGTACTTTAACCGATAAAACATCCCCGCATCGCTGATAGAACGTCTCCGGTAGATAGTGGCAAGGTGAAAGGCAAACCGGCACAGAGTCTGTCAGACAGGCTGTCCCACAAAAGATTGGAAGAATGGCTGATCACTCGCAGTTAAGGAGTCAAGCTGGGGGATGAAATGTGGCACATGGTTTCTTTGTATGGGTGGGGGTTTTTTTTGTGATTAAAAAGAAAAGAATACGTCTGCAGTAGATGAATGAACAACAACTGAAGGTCTGTAAAGTATGGAGCCCTCCACGGGACAGGAGTGAAAAGATTCAATTTAGAGACTTTCTCAGGGGAATGAGAAAGTAATTCGGGGAATGAGTTAGTGAGTCAGGCTCTGAGATAGTAAGTTGAGGGAATAAGATAGTAGTTAAGTCATGGGAATGAGATAGTTAAGTCGGGTGAATGAGACAGTTATGTCATGGGAATGAGATAGTTAAGATAGGGGAAGGAGATTGTTAAGTTGGGGGATTGAGATAGTTAAGTCATGGGTTTGAGATAAGTATGTCAGGGAATTTAGATAGTTATGTCAGGGGAATGAGATAGTTAAGACAGGGGGATGAGATAGTTAAGTTGGGGGAATGAGATAGTTAAGTCGGGGGAATGAGATAGTTACGTCATGGGTGTGAGATAGTTATGTCGGGGGACTGAGATAGTTAAGTTAGGGGATTTAGATAGTTATGTCAGGGGGATGAGATAGTTAAATCATGTGAATGAGCTAGTAACATCATGGGAA
>JAVQKC010017209.1:0-21959 GCA_036025475.1 Philypnodon macrostomus
ACTTTAATAGACAGACACTCTTTGTATCAACACAGTGGTTTTGAGTGTCATTCATATATATATATATATATATATATATATATATATATATATATATATATATATATAGTCATAAAATGCTAGGGATTTACTAACTTTTTATGACTACAGTATATGTTCATAACAAACAGGCTCAAGCATCAGAATGGATAAGTGGATTTAAGTGACTTTGAATGAGGCTGTTATTTTTTCTATATTTTCTGAGATTCAACCGTCTCTGGGGTTTGCAGATAATGAGAATGAGAAACTATCCAGTGAAACACAGTAATATGGTGAAAATGCTTTGTTGATGCCAGAGGTCAGACAGAATGGTCAGTCTGGTTTTATAGGAGAGAAAAACAAAAGAATAACCACTCGTTTTACTCAGGGTCTGCAGAAATCTACACCAAAGCCACTTTATTAGAAACAGCATCTATCAGTATATCAATTAAATGGTAAATCAAACCATTCCCAGCTTGAAAAACACAACCTGTTGAGTACAATATCCCATGAACCCATTCATCTGTGTCTGTGGTTACCAAGGAAACTGACCGGCCAGTACAACTGGACAGCCTTAATTGCAGTTTATCCAGAGCCTCCGTTAGTTTCTGTCCCTGCTCTTGATAGTTTCTGCCTACATCCCCTTCATCTGTCAGCTCTTCAGACTCGACTCAAACAAGAAAAGTGTGTCGTTTTGATCGATGTGCCAGACTGTCTGTGCCACTCTGTCAAGTACATTGTCTGTGTGAAGTGTCCTTTTGACTGTCCAGCGCCTTCATTTGAGAGCCTGGACTGGACCCTGCTTTAAGGACACCACAATCAGGGCAACTGTGTGAAAAACTGCCCTAAATACAGTTGACTTTTACTTCTTTGAGCTTTGTCGACACATCTAATGCACTGATATCTCAGGCTTTTGTGGCATTGTGCTGTGCACTCATGGCACTGGCACAGGCTGCTTTAAGCTTTAATGTGTGTCTGTGATGTTGCACTTAAGTAGGGCTTACCCTACTACGTCTGTGTGCAGTCATGTGGGTCACAAGTTCAACTGCAGCACATCCAAAGAAGGGGTGGTAAAAATATATCACAGTTTTTAAACCAAGATCACTGTTTCAGTTTGATCATGATTTCAGTTGACTTTTTTGTGAGACCTTTTTAACAACAATGCACATTCAATGCAATGTTTATCATAACACTTAATACTATTTATTTTCCTTGAATGCACTGTAGCACGATTCAGCAATCAAACCCAGATTAGCAGATCACCATAAATTCATATCACAATACAATATTCTACTGCCATTTCACACACCCCCAGTCTAAAGTAAAGTGCTGCTTGAATAAATGTCTATAGGGAAAAGTTGGTAGCCATCCAGAAGAAACAGCTTTAGCTCCAGTAAGCAGACAGAGCGGCTCAAACACCCCACCCAAACACTTAGAGACACCCACCACCCAGGCCCTTGAGAGTGGGAGTGTGTCCAGCACGTGTACACTATGAAGGTTGAATATTTCGATCAGATCACCAGTATGCAACATGGCCATTCATCACTGTTTCTTTCAATTTACACATCACGTATGATATCCACACTGTATGACAGACTGATTTTTCCATGTGTATGTGTTACTGTACTGTCTGTAGATCAGCGTAGTGACACTGAGCTGTTATGTCCAAAATAAATGTGGCTTTATCAGGATCCAGATCAGGTTACTCCCATCCACCCCTCGCTCTCTGACTCACGCCACGCTTCTATAAAGTCTTCAACTCTTTGTATCTTCGGCACAGAAAAAAGCGAATAATTGTTAATTGCTACTTTAAGATAATGTACCTCAAGTAAAAAGCAGATGTCCAAGCAATTACTCTGAAAGTATTTGGCGGGAAAACTGGTCAAGAACTGAGAAAGTGTGTGTGGTTTTTTTGTGTTTTTTTCTGTAAATAGAAAAAACAAAAAATTTGAAATAATCTGAAAAATATGGTATGTCTAAACAAAAAACTCAATTGAAATTTGTACAAAATTACTAAGAAATAAGGCAGAAAAACATGCATACTTGATTTAATTAATATTACTCCAGTTTAACACTATAACAGTGTAAATGCAGCTTTACCAGCCTCAGTTTCTTCTCTAAAAGATCTCCCCTGCTGCTGACTCGGGAGCACCCTGTCATTCCCTTGTGGACTTGGCGTGCAGTAAAATGAATGGCATAATTAGAATCACACGTTCTTAATTGGCTGTTTCCCAGCTCCATTCATAATAACTTCATTTAAAATCCCATCGTTCTCGTGGCGATGTGTGGTGTGTGTGTCACTTGAGGCAAAAGTGTTAAATTAAGCTTGCCAGAATGCAGTAAAAGCACAGTGAACCCTGGCCGTAATGTCTGTCTGGTGTGTGCGCAGGCAGACTCCTCTCATTAACTCATGTCCTCTAATGAGAGCCACGGGTGGTTTAACACCTCAGCCCTATAGACGGATCCAGCTCTGCCAGGCCTGAATCCCAACTGATTGTAATTATAGCAGTCGGTTTTAACACAGGACAGTGCATTAACAGCCCTCCCCGTACCACTTTCTGTTCTGTAATTAGAAATGGCACAGCTGACCCATTGTGTCCCATTTCTCCGCCTTTCAGAGACACATACAAGACAAACGGCTGGAGAGGGAATTGAACCGACAACTCCTCTGGCAGCAGCAGCAAGGCGGGGATCGGTTTCTAGTGTGTCATGATGGAGATGAGGCCAAGACAGAGGTGAAAATAAACTGCAGGGACTGCTCACATGTTTACGGCCACAGAGAGCTAACCACATTGAAGGACTGCGTTTAAGACCCAGAATAGTGAGAGAGAAAACAGGCAGCTACAGTTTACTGGCCCTGGTGCATATATGCTGTAAACACACTCGGAAAAAATGAGTGGAACCCGATAGGCCACAAGGTTTTTGAATACCAAAAATCTCTAAAACTAGAAAATACAAACTGCATAGAACATTTCTTACTGACTTGATCATCTGTACACATCCACACTTCAGATGCCCCAAATAAAGATATGTTAGGCTCAATATACATAATGTAATTTCGGTCGTATAGAACAACAGGACAAACTGCCCCTAACATTTAAGCACTTTAATATAGAGTCTTTTCCATAAGGAGGTACAGTACGGGCCGCAGAACACCGCAGAGGTAGAACCGGTTGGAACGCTTTTTTGGAACGCTTTTTGAGAACGCTTTTTGAGAACACTTTTTGAGAACGCTTTTTGAGAACGCTTCTTGAGAACGCTTCTTGAGAACGCTTCTTGAGAACGCTGTTTTCTTTTTGAGAATGCTTTTTGAGAACACTTCTTGAGAATGCTTTTTTAGAATGCTTTTTGAGAGCGCTTTTTGAGAGCGCTTTTTGAGAACGCTTTTTGAGAACGCTTTTTGAGAACGCTTCTTGAGAACGCTTCTTGAGAACGCTTTTTGAGAACGCTTTTTGAAAACGCTTCTTGAGAACGCTTCTTGAGAACACTTCTTGAGAACGCTTTTTGAGAGCGCTTTTTGAAAACGCTTCTTGAGAACGCTTCTTGAGAACGCTTCTTGAGAACGCTTCTTGAGAACGCTTCTTGAGAACGCTTTTTGAGAACGCTTTTTGAGAACGCTTCTTGAGAACGCTTCTTGATAACGCTTTTTGAGAACATTTTTTGAGGACGCATGAGGAAGTGGAAACACCCCATCCAGACCGGTCCTGTTCTATTCTAGTGGAAAAGGGTCTATAAGTCGGGTGTTGGGTAATCAACCTATATGTGTAAGTAAAGAAAGTAAGCCTGGACACTTGATAATCCCACACAGAAAACTTCCAGACAGGCGGGAGGATATAAAGTTGTGCTAGATTAGGGTTGAACAATGGCACTGTTTATAGAAATTGTTTATATGCTGTATGCAGTAGAGTAGTTTAGATACCAGGAATCCAGTGAGGCTAAAGTCCACATAAATACAATTGGAAATCTGGGTTAAGTGAGGTCAATGACATTAGCTATCAAATTAAAAAACAAGATTAAAGTGTCTTTTATTTGAAAGAGTCCATAGATAACACAATATACAGTAAACTGCTCTGCATTTGTTTTTCTCTGTTCCAATCAGAATCAGATGGAGCAGATGTAAGCTTTATGGAGTGAGACTATACTATGGAGAGATTAGAAAACAAATATTGAGCATTGAGAAAGAGGATCCATAGGCTTTTAAAGCTCACAGCCATGAGCCCTAAGCCCATTAAAAGCAGCCTCAGTGAGCCTCTCCTTCACTTCTTATGGAGTGGGATATACTAATGCGATTGATGCTTAATCGGAGTATAACTTAGCAATAGACTGTGACGAGCTATAATGCCATCCGCTGTTGCTCTTTAACTGGTAATTGTGTAACCTAATGATCTAACCTTATAGTGACTTTTAACTGAACTGACCTCAGTGTAAAGGATTTTATGCAATTGTGCTTTTACATGTTTATTGACCAGAAAGAGGAATAACTATTGTCTGAAACATACACTCACTGCTTTTAGGTATACCTTTATTTATTTGTCAGCTCAAATAATCAAGAACCTATCATATCAGAGTTCAAACAGGCATCAGAATGAAGCTTTGTACATGCCATTGTTGTTGGTACCTTGTGGACCGTTTTAAGTATATTTGAACATTTTCACACATAACCATGTCAAGATTTAACAGAAAATGGTTTATAAAAGATGCTGTAAGTAGGACTTGTTATACGTCAAGGTTGGCAGAAGACAATCTCTGAGCCCACAAACAGGGGGCTACAGCTGCTGAAAACCACACTTAGCTAAAAGGTGAACGTGTGAATTAGAATGACTGTACAAGATTTTTCTGACATTTTAACAAACGTAATTCAGAACATTACAGATCCCAATGAAACCAATGAAATGTTTTGTGTTTGATCCTTATCACTTTCCAGAGTCAGGGCCTTGGGGGAGGTCTCTGCTCACTCTGAGTACTTCCAATTACAAAATATCTCTGTTGCAATTTTGACCTCTCACATTCTTTGCTCGTCTGAATATTGGGCCAGCATTTTTTGACAGATCTGGCCAATAAGTCTAACAGATGGGAGTCAACAAAGCCAAAAAATGATCACAAAGTCTACATATTTGCCTTTACACCCAATAGTGATCTGATTAAAGCAAACACCATCATCCTTTGAGCTTAGCCCCGACTGAGACTGTTCTGTTCTCTTCTGACAGTTCAACAAAAGCCCAATAGAACATTTAATTTGAATGACTCAGGGTCCTTACTAGGAAAACTGCTCAACACTAACCTCCCTTTATCATGCCACTGACATATCTCAGAAACATCCTCCCTTCCCCATGAGACTCTTTTCTTACAGAATAAATGTGTCTGTATATCAGATGATTTGATTTCATTAGTCCATTGTCTTAGAGGACACCATCTGTGTGCTGTTACATGTCTGTGATAAGACCACCGCCCAGCCTGAAGTTTTCCTTCTCTGGATGCCTGTTTTAACTCTCCCTGACCTCCAAAATGTGACACGACCTTAACCCCAGCCCGTCACCTGTTACGGTCAGAAACTTCAACCTGTCCACACTTAGACAACATGCACCCGCTCAGTGCCAAAATGCCTATAAATCAGTCAAGTGTATCTGTGCAAGTGACCCTCTGCTGATCGGGTTTGGCTGCACTGTGGAAAATCCTGCTGGAACATGTCGGGCATGTAACCCATCTGCCAAGGATACAGCGGGCAGACCTCCGTGCGCATTAGTATGTGCTGGCTGGGGTATGTTATGTGTGGTCTTGTTTGGCTCTTGAAAACGTGTAAAGATATATGAAGCATGCTTAATCTCAGGTTCTTTTGAGCAGTTTAGTGTGCACCACAAACAAGGACAGACGGTGCAACCTCTTCACACAGTGGGCATCTTATGAGAAGTGCTTTATTATGATTTGAACCCAAATTCAAGACAGCTTGGTGGTTAAGGATCTTCTGGCCTTCTGTCTCTTTATAGATGTTTTTCTAGTTATCTAGTTATACCTGATATGATATTTATGATTTATTTCGTTTGTGAATCAATTATGTATATTTGTAATGTTTGCCAATAATTGCATTCTGTTACTCACTTTGTACACAGCCAACATCAGAATTGGGTTGTACAAACTTTACAAAATTGAAATTGATATGAGTGACAATACATTATGTGCTAAAATGTTGTGTGTGGGCTGTAGATGCAAAACTCAACAGGTGTTCCAAGATGCATCTATATTTTGAGATGGACCCCTTGAAAGTGCTCATAAGTCCATCTGTTTAGAAGAGTTTTAAAAAAGACAAAAGCCTGTGCATTTTGGTCCAAGAGGAACAGGACATGGACGCGCTAGTCAGAGTGTTCTTGATAATGGAGCTCACGATTATGCAGCGTCTTGGTGCCTAGACAAAGAAAGAACAGAGAGACAGAACAGGAGGCGGCCAGTCGGACAGTGTGGCACGACGGAGGAGTTACAAAGGAGGGAGACAGGCGAGTTGGTGTTGGTGTTGGTGTGGTCTGTTCTGATGATCTGCTGGGCTTAAACAGGATGGACACTGGCTTTCCTAGTATGCGAGTGTTAGGCATGCACTAAGCTAAATTTGGAGGGGGTCAGAGGCAATGTGTATGTATGCAAAAAATGCTAATGTATCCGTGACAAGCATACATGGCCTTTGCTCCTGCATCTGTAAAACTGTAACCGTAGCGCCGTGTGTTTATGTGTCCACTAACCTGACCTAAACTTAGTCAGACGCAAGGTGTAGCTTCTAAACTCAAGTGCTGATCCTCTGCTCCTAACATTAGACACGTTTAGCATAGCCTACATATCTGTGGGTGTGGGGCTCGCTTTACAAAACAGTCCAGTATTGATTGGTGTAACTGGAGACAGACAGCCCAAAGTAAGTGAAACACAAGGAAGTGGTAATTGTGTTTTTCCCTGTGATTTTTAAGCTTGTTTTCTTGCACCCGGACGGCCACAAGATCATTAGTGAAGGATAATGGTCTATTCGATACTCATGCATGAATAATAGTAACAGTTTACAGTTTGAATTCCCAATGTTGGTAGGTTTTAAATCAGTCGTACAAGTCAAAGAAAGCTTCGGGCCATGAGCTAACCATTTTCTATGAACCGTACGGAGCAGATTCCCAATTAAGTTCTACATTTTGCAACAGTAAGAAGACTCCACTTCGTTATTTCTAAGCCAGTCCTCTCGGAGAAAATGATTGAAACATATTTGTGGATACAACACCAATCTACATTAAAGTGTCACTGTGTAACTTTTCACTGTTTTGGTCTCATTTCTCCTTCACAGAGCTCCCCCTATACATTTTTAGAGAATATATCTGTCCACAGGAAAAAAACACAAAGTAAAAAAACTTTATATATAGACTCTAGACCTCTAGATCATAAAGCTACTGTTCAACACAAAAACACCAGGTCTGTGTCAGTTTGACATCTTTTTTTATTTCTTGGAGGTCTCTCTGTAAAAGCCTGTTTTTAAAACAATTTGTGGTTTTGGCGAGATCTGTGACTTGACCCGATACTTCCAGGGACATCCATCCTAAGGAAGCTTCATTCACCCCACGACAACTCATTTAGGATCATTTAGGATCACAAAGTAAAAAGTTCAAGGAGAAACTAATTATTTTCCCTCTGTTGCCAGGCAAATACCTCTATCATTGTAAGCAGGGCCAAGCAATCAATGCCTTAGACACTAACCTTTTTTATGTAGATGGAGCCCTGCACATTTTGTATGCACACACAAATATGTACACATGTAGCCAGCAGCCATACACATAGAAGCCGCCCACACACACCCTTGGAAGAAGCCACTAACACTTCGCCCCCATAAAGTACATGTCAGTCCATCTGGGATCATTAACACTATGGTAATGATCATGGGGCCAGGAGCAGACATACAAGGAGGGAAGGAGCATAGTGGATTCTCTCTAACAAATGTACAGCCTGAGGTATTTTCTAGTTGGAGCCAGCACCAATGAGACAAAAAAAGTGAAAATGGTGGTAAACTAAACAGGGCCACGTGAGGACTGGGGAGGTAGGGATCAAGGCAAGAGAAGGACGGTGAAGAAGCAAAGCAATGTAATGTAATGTGTGTGCAATACAATGGCCCAGAGCTGAACAGGACTCTGTGGAAATAAGTGAACAGATGAAGAGAAGAAAGGAGACAGAAGAGACACCAGATGAGCCGAGAGAAGCGGCAGACTTGCAGCAGAACAAATGATGGTTGAGGCCTGAGAGCCGAGTGGTTTGGTTAAATATTTCACTGGGGTTCGTTTGTGCTTTTGTCTGTGTGTCTAGTCCCTGTGAGACAGAAAGCAGGACACAGTGAAAGAGTGAAGTGTGCCTGTTGACTGGATGAGTTAATGATTCCTATGAGCTGAATAATACTGTTGTTCCTGAGGGGTGTGGAGCTCATTCACCCCCCACTGTCACACTCAGGCAACATGTATGTGCTGTACTTCATTGCCTATGCACTTGTGCATTTGAACTGCTCGCTCTAGATGGTGATGTTCCAGTGGATGCTTCCAGTAAAAACACTGCCATTAGGACTTTGTCATGAGTAGTTTACACCCTGCTGGGCCTTAATCCAGACTCATGGTGCGCTGTTTAACAGAAGTGTGCCTGGGACCACCTGTATGCAGATGAACGGGGGTGAATAGTCTTCTTTTGTGAAGGAGCAGCTTGTCGGAGTGTGCCGCTATGAGCCAGGGGGCCAGGGGCCACAGGAGGCCCCCAATGAAGGGACAGAGAGCAGCTGGGTGACAAGCTGCCCATGCGTACATGAAACAATGCCAAGTGTTAACAAGGATAAGCCCTCCATAATGACAGAGGTTAGGTGAACAATAGGACACTGTTAGAAGTGTGGCCTGTGATCTTCCAGAGGCGATGTGGAGCATATTATGGTGATTTAGCTCATTAAGCCCTTTTCATCCCATTTCTGTCTACGATTAGGTTGTCTTTTATATGACCCTCTTTTTCCATTGCCATGAAAAGGTTATCCTCATGAGATGTGCAGTTTAGGGAGGAACATAAACAGCATATCTGCAACTGAGATACAGGCCTGAGGGCAGGACAAATTATGTTTCAAACAGAAAAATAAATCATTAGATCACAGGGTCATTCAAGGCTGTATATCCTTAAAGACCTGTGTATCAGGGTTCTCCGTTTGTTATGTGCCGTAGGTCGACTTTGTAATGTAATGTATGTTAAAGGATTAATGTTCATGTAACGTTAACGTTTCACTCTTAGCTTGTTTTGAAGTGTCTCTGCTTCTCCAGATTGATATTTCTCAGATTTTGAAATGTATTGACCAGCCTTGATCCTGGGGCCATCAAGATGTGAGTGAAGAATAAATATTAGGCTAGTGAACAGAAAAACAGTTTTACATCTATGCAAAGCATTCTCCAACAGGATTCCCTTGAACAAAATGCATTTATCTTCTGAATGCATTTTCTATGTATCTCTATGCACTACACATACCTGACAGGTAATGTATTGTATTTAGTTCATTAGTGGAGCTATTTAACTGAGCCTCCAATGACAGATCCATAACACCTGGAGACAGTTCCTCTGTTTGTGCTGCTCCCAGGTCCTCTTTCAGCTTTCTTTAATTCACTTTAGGATGTGTAAGGATAAGCCAAAGTCTTTCTGACAGTTTGTGTTAAAGCCATACAGTTTTGAGTCTCTTGTGTCGTGCTCCACTGTCGATCACAGAAAAGCTGGTCTTCCCTCAGTGTGTGATTGTGTCTCACTTTTCCGAGTCGTGCCTTTTCTGCTGACCAAGAGCATGTGTATGTTTGGGAGTCTGTTTGTGTGCAAGGAGAACGTACAGTATGTAGACACACTCTCGACATGTGTGCAATGGGATAGCTCCTTCTGACTCTTGGCCACAGCCACAGGGAGACGGAGGTGTGATGTGAAACGCTAAATTTGTCTTTGTGTGTGGTGGTATGGTTATGTGTTAGATGAATGTATCATGAGGAGATCCCATGTTTGAGCTTCGGAAGTTGCCTGGCACTGAGGGCCAGTCCCTCCTACGGTCGGGCCACGGGGGTATCTCCCTGTGATTCACTGGAGACTTCTGTTTGGACCGTGTTTATGTTAAAGTCTGAAAAAAGGTTTAAGGATAAAGAAATCACAAATATATTAAATGTATTAAGCACCACCAATCACGACTGTAAAATACCATACTGCAGGACTAGCCTTGGACCTTCTCATTTAAGAGCTGTGAGACCATACAGCCAACAGGTTTACTAAAGAAAGTCAAACCAGAACTGCTCTCATTTTTAAATATGTGATGATTTGGTGTAAAAATATAGATTTATTTATACTGCAAGATATTAATGTTTTATATTTTTTGATAATGTTAGTATTTTAAGAATGAACTAGATTGTGTTATTTAAATTATAATTGGTAGAAAAGCCCAACCAGGGACAGGAGGCGAGAATTAGCTTTAGCTATAAACTCTATATGCAGAACATCAGTTGCAACCTCTGTATTGGAACTATGTTTATTT
Source organism: Philypnodon macrostomus (assembly GCA_036025475.1). Classification (NCBI taxonomy): domain Eukaryota; kingdom Metazoa; phylum Chordata; class Actinopteri; order Gobiiformes; family Eleotridae; genus Philypnodon; species Philypnodon macrostomus. Next base: position 10,553 of record JAVQKC010017209.1, read on the forward strand.
GCATTGTCCCTGTCAAATAAATAAATAAATAAATACAATATATATCTCTGACATTGTATCATGTTACAAGCTTTTAACCTTATTTAAGCTTTGAATGTCTGAAAATAACAAGTTCTAATCTACTACAATCGAACAAGGTACTAAAAGGAAGAAATGGCTGCTCTGAAATTGAACTACAAATAAAAAAAAAATAAAAACTCATAATGACTTTAGGCCTCTGTGACCTCAGTGCTGAGTACTACATCTGGACTTTACATATGTAAATTGAACTAAACACAAAAACACAAATAATGTCCACAGCAATATAGGAATTCTGTGCTAAAATATTTTAAAGATCATGCATAAGATTTTGTACCAGGCGTGTGTGTGCTTGCCCAGTCTGGAGACACTGCCTTTTAGACTTTGGCAGACCCTCACCCTCTGACAGGGTTCAGCCTCGAGGAAGGAAAGCCTCTCCTTCCTGCAGCTGGGTCCACAGTCAGAGTCCTATACGCCCCATGGTCTGGAGTTTATCCACCACATGTGAGTCTCTACACTGCAGTTACCTGTCATGGGACGCGACTTCATGGAGACCATCAGATGACTCTAGCTGATAACACAGCAGTAATTCTTTACTGTCTGACAAACCCTAATCAGCAGAACAGCAAGCTGAGACAACACAGCCTTCAAGATTCATGGTTCTTTTTGCAAATGGTCCCAGAATACTTCCACAACAGGAACCAGACCCCAAAAAGTGCACAAAAATATCTTAGCATACTTGGCAGCACGAAATAGCTTGAGAATGGTGAACATAATGACATTGCACAAGTCAAAACAATGTGGCTTGACCATAAATAAGACAAAACACAATGTATAACTAAATGATGAAATACTACCTTCAAGTCAACACGACGCACAGCACAGTCCAACAATTACTAAATGGACCACACTGCATTTTAGATTTTTATGTGGGTTTACAGAATTCATTGATTTAAAAATATATTTTCAGTCTGTTCATTTCAGAGGTGGGCAGAGTAGCCAATAATGTTACTCAAGTTAGAGTACCGTTACTTCAAAATAAACTCAAGGAAAAGTAAAAAGTACATAATTACTGGAGTAAGAGTAGAAAAGTACTGGTGAAAAAAACTACTCAAATCCTGAAGAACTGTTTGAGCGTAGTGTCAGATTATTTGTTTAATTTTGTTTTGGCAAAAAAATGACAAGATAATAAACAGATTTTGAAATTTTCAAAAGATAAACTAAAAATGTAAATAACATTTTTTTAAATTAAGGCACAAGGAACAGAATTTCCACATCATCACATTTTTCACATAAAGCTGTTCTTACATGACGCACAGAGGTGGTAAAAGTACTCTTATTAGATTTACAAGGATTTACTCAAGAAAGAGTACAGTTACTTCAAAATATTATTACTCAAGTAAATGTAAACAGTATTGTGCAGTAAAGATACTCTATGGAGCAAAATTTATTTAAAATGTTACTCAAGTAAATGTAACTGAGTAAATGTAACTGAGTACTACACACCTCTGGTTATTTTTACCGTTCATAATACATTATCTATCTCGCTAATATCCATGTTTGATTACTATGAGCTAAATCGCAGTTCTCAATATTGTTCCAACTCGTGAGGAGCTGTTTTTTCCCTGTCAGACGCCTCAATCTACGGCAGTGGGCGGGGACTCGAGCGCTCCTTGGTTTGATTGGTTCTTGGAAACTGAGTGGGCGGATCGGCTACGAAACAAAACAGCCGAGCCGCGCTCCTGAAAGACAGAGCCGAACTGTGCACAGTCAACTTTATAACTCTGAAGACAAGAGGACTGGAGTTGTGTTGTGTTTTCACTCAGTCATTTTGATTAGTTTTTATTGTTTTGGAGAACGGAAAGAAGAGCTATGGATTTGATGTATCTGATGTGTTTGGCGCTGAGCATCGGAGCGTGGTTCGCGTCAGCGGAGAGACACAGCGTCTACTGGAACAGCTCAAACCAAAAGTTAGTACTTGTCTTTACCTGTATGTGTTACAACTTCATAACTATGTATATTGGTTCTCATACGTCTGGTTTACCACTCTATAGATAGATAGAGAGATCACATGGGCCATGTCTGATTATAATTGCACATGAGAAGCCACAAGTGAGCTATTGTTGTTCATTCATGTGACCGTGTAACACTTGAGTTGTGAAGTTAATGTTCTACCTCCAGACTCAGACTCAGGCTGTGCGTAAACGTGAAAGAAGCGGATACTGGACACATTTGTCACCAGATATATTTAACACAGACATGCTTATAGTCATTTTAAATAGACCTACATGATGACTGACTTGACCTGACTTTGGAGTTGCACGATAGTTATCCCAATGCAAAAAGTATAAGCTACTGCAGCGTGTCTCTAGGTTGGAAGAGAATTGACAGTTATTTAGAGTCTGCACATCACAAAGGAGTCACATATTGCTGATTATTGTGTTTTGGGGATGGATATGTAACGCTACCCGGGCCATTCGCAGAGATCGATGGAGCTTGACAGACGCGCGATGTCTCCGTGCGATTTATCGAGCTTTTACCGAGTGGCGTGAGATCCACACTCTTGAAGGAGCAGTATTACTTTATATTAGCTGAAATCAAATCCGCTTCTTCTGCCTTTGGATGCCCACACAGACAGACAGATTGAATCCTGGCAATAAGACGAGACCAAGGGCGCAGTAGGGTCTTGATTACATTACACAGGCTCTAATTGGCCTTTAACAATGACAATAGCGCAGACTAAAACGGGCCACTGAGCCGGGGAAACAATTGTCTTGTTAATTGGATAAAGCAGCGTGGGCATTGTCGTCACGCAGGGCGGCTGTGTCATCATGGGTTAGTCCGCGTGTGAGTAATTGGTACCTGGCCTCAACCACCTGAGTTACACCTTAGTCAGTTTTTTTCCCCTTGTTTTGATTAGTCAGATATGGGGGAGGAACCAGGTGGAGTACGGGACCGAGAGATGCCGATCAAGTGGACCAGTCATCATAAGGGAGCAGGGACTGGAGCTCAAAGCAGGAAAAAGCAGTGTTTCAAACCCAAAACCCAATGCTTTCCCTATAATAACGCTACACTCTTGTCAAATGGAGATTGCGTAATCCAGTGATAAGAAAAATCACAATAATACAACTAAATATAGCCTCTACAGCCCTAGACACAGACCCATTAACACAGAGACACATATGTGCTCCACTTTCACCAGAGTATATGGTGGACTTGAGGCTTATCATTGTGTCAGGACGCTCGTGACAGCTAAGGGCCACAGAAAGGCCATTGTGGCTTGACCTACACATTCTGGTCTCTTTAATCTGATATTGTAATCTGTTCTCAGAGTGGTGGTCTCAGCAGTGACCCATCCATCACTGTTACATTAGATACATCAGGCAGGCTTTGACAGCAGCTGGCCATCTATAATTGATGCTAATTGATCCATGGTGTGAGCAGTGCTGATTTGTCTTACATACGAGACACTGACCAGATGGCTGCAGCTCATGTGCCACAGAGAGTATGGATTTTGCCTCTGTGCACGTGTGTTTTTGGGGCTTTTGTCTTGTCAGTAAGTCTTAATGATTATGCCTTAAGCCTATTCGTTAAGCCATATCAAAATCTGATACTCAGTATGTATGTCCCTGACAGGCGGACGGACGTGTTTTTCCAAAATCGGGTTTCCACAATGCGTGTCAAACGTGCTTACAGGAAGTGTGTTTTATTTTTGTTTTTCGCCTGACTGTACACGATTGCTGTTCCACAACGTCACACGTTAATTCGGGGAGTGGCCATTACCCTTATACCATAGAAATGATGAGAAGTGTGAGTCAGGCTTACAGACACACATGGGGGGCAACGGGAGGGGGGGCTGTTGATAATATTAGCCACAGCTTACATTCCGCTCTTCACTGTTACTATACTAAACTCTGTCAGCTGCTTGTACCTGCCTGCTCCAAGTCCTATCTCCACGATAGTACCATAAACAGCTGGATCTCCCCCTAGTTTGACTTTTGGCCCTCAATCCTTCACCACCTGTACTTGACATCTCCTCAGGCTGCTATTCTTAACTGCTTTATATCTCTCTTACCACTGTGATATCTGGATATTTTTGCCCCATCAATCCACCGCCCCCCTCCTCCACGTACCAGACTGTTTATTTCCCCTGTTCCTCATATCTGTTCTGTAATGTAATATTCTGTTTATCAGCGTCTGGGTCTAGTTCAGTCAGGCTGTTATTAAAGTAGGCAAAGCTTGTCCCAACACGAACGAGCTGGCCCGGAGCTAAGGTTTTTGAGGTGGCTGGAGTCCTCAGTACTAGACCATGTCCCGTCTGCTTGTCCAGCCCTTAATCTGTCTGCCACATACTAACATAGATTATATTTGATATGCAATCTGACCACGTGGCCCATAGACGTGCTGCATTGTATTATATTTGTATGATTCTATGATGTAACTTACAGATGATTTGGTTACGCATTAGGTGATTGTAAAGTACCTACCTGTAATAGCTCAGGATTTTTCAATTTAATGCTGCTGCTTTATTGGAGTACAGATCTGGGGTAACTCAGGTCTAGATTGAGGGAAAGTGAATACATTTGACACATAAAGCAGATCTAAACCAGGACTGAGCAGTGGTCCACAATATTCAAACCTCCTAATCCTACCAAGGCAAAACTGAAATGGCTCAAAATGAAAATAAATCAATAACAGCGAACAGACTTCTTAGTAGCCTATTACTGGAAAGGACCCACGTACCACCAGAAGTACCTGCACCACAATTTGAGAAGCTGTCATCAATATTGCATCGTATAGGTACTGACCACAACAATGGACACATCCTGGTACTACACAGGTTTTATCCACTCTTTGCTCTTCCTCTCAGCCCTTATCTGTGCTCCAGACTTCCTCCGCTCCCTCCCCCTCTCTTTCTCACAGACCATCCACTGTTTTGCCGCAGTACTTTTCCGCCTCTCAGCTAACACATCCAGACGCACTATTTTCACCTCAACATTGTCCTCAGAGTTGTATGTGTGGGTAAGCATGCCATGTTCATTCATCACATTTCAAGCATACCACGCTGTCCACTCATAACCCACCATCGCCTCCTAAAGGGCAAACAATGACAACAGTATCACAGAATTTTCTGCTAAAAGCATTTCATAAAAAGTTAGTGGCTGTTCCTGATCACAGAAAGACGGACACAAGATTAACTCTGGCTGAACCCACCAGAACATACTAAGCCAAGCATGATACCATTTGGCTCTCTCCTATTCATGGAGCCGGAATGGAGGGGAGCTAAAGAAAGGGTCGGTGTGAGAAAGACTTTTCAGGGGGGAGGCGGAGGATCGGAGGCCCGGGTGAAGGGTGAACCAGAAAGTGAAAGGAGATTTTGTGTGGTGAAATTAGCCCGGATGAAGCGCTCTGGTATATTATGTCCAACTTAGGAGACAGAGCAGAATAGAGAGGAGGGAATAGGGGGGATGGGCTAATAGGGTCAGAATAAAAGAAGAGGTAGACGATGGGAGGAGAGAGTGGACAGTGATGGATGGAGAAATACAAATGTCATCCTTCTGGTCAGAGACATTTACATCTGGTCGGAGAGAGTGGAGGCTCAGATGAATTACACTGATTGAGTTGTGAATACTTCAAATCAGATCTTTACTTTCTATTGGAGTTTTCAGTTCCAGCCCAAAAAAATCTAGCTAATTAATTTAGAATTGAGGTCAATGTCTCTGTGCAGCAAAGAGCCTGGGACACATGACCAAACTTTTGTGTAGCAGGTTGCAATGTGTCGTCCACAATAAGATAATAGAATACATGAAAAATGAGGGAAGATTACTGTGGTAGCTAACACAAAGAGACAGGTCTGTGTTTATTAGACTGGTTCTAATTTAATAGCCCACCGGTGAGCGGCTAAACCCATTATAACTCTGACAGCTACTCAGCCTGTGTGAACGGAGGTGCGAATCTGCCATATCACCGCAAATGAATGGGGGTATTAATACACCTCAAATAAAAGTGCAACTCTAGTAGTGGGGCATTCAAACCGTGACATTCTTGGCTTTGTATCACACTTGCTCACTGTCCATTACCTGCATCTGTTTAGTGTGTGTGTAACAAATAGTATCTCTGACGCTGACTCAGATAGTGCCGTGTGTGAAAAGTCGTGACCCTGAACTTTGACCTCTTCGACCCGCTGGACAGTGCAGTGCGCTCCCTGTAGAGATAAGTGAACGGGGTTTTTTGCGTCAGTTGTTAGACCCAAACTGGGGAGAACTCTGGGGACACATGGAGGCACATAAGGCTCAAGTCATCGGCTCGACTCCGTGGGTTGTGGGGTCATCTATCATCAACTGACGTCATGAACAGCTGAGAAGAATGGGTGGTTATGACAGGGACCATACATCATTTTTATTTCAGAATTATACATAACAGCTCTCATTGAATAGAGCTGACTGCAATTGGTTAGTTATTAGGCCTGCGGGATATTATGTTATTCAGTAACTATGTTGAAAATATGGTTAAGGCTCTAATAACCATAGGCATAGACAGTCAATTCAATTTTACTTTGCACAGAGATATACTGTAGGCTGTTCAAAACTATCTAAAAACTATTTGGATTTGAAGCTCTATTAATTTATTCAAGATTCAAAGTGTTTATTGTCATATGCACATGTTTCCCTGCACAATCAAATTCTTACTTTGCTGCCCGGACTGGATGCCAACAATAAAATAGTAGAAAATAGAAAATAGTAGAAAATAAAGATCAGCATGCAAATGAGAATATATATATATATATATAATATATAATATAATATATATATAAGTAAAATGTTAAAGACTATGTACATATATGTGCTACGTTAGCTGTTATGTCAGCAGTAAACAGTGGTTGTGAAGGTGCAGGTAAAAACATTCAATCAGTTTATTTATGTTAGTTCTGTCAAAAGCAAAGACAATAAACCTCATCAAACAATGCAATCGGACCCTTTTCATTTGATCATGAGATAAAGTTGATATTCTGGGTGGGGGGGGGGGGGCTTCCACTCCCACAACATAAATTATTATTACGACCTTAGGGGACCATACGGCGTGAAGGGGGAGAAAGACCTGAGAGACAATAGATGACAATAAATGGACTTCAAAGCCTGTAGTGTTAAAGACCTCACCTTCTGTCATAACATCAGAACTCTCATATACCTCACTCGGCCGCTGACGCACACACTACATTTCACTGTCATGTGAGAAGTGACCTGTGTGAGAGCGGAAGAAGTGCTACAGCCACCTTCAACCCCGCATGTTTGCGCACACATCAACAGCACACACAGACGCAACATTGTAACACACAGGAGGCCTCCATAAACAGATGTGTCTTTGGGCCTGAGGCAGCAGTCGCCCTCAATAAGCCTCTTCAGAGAATCCCACTCTCTCCCAAAGAAGAAGAAGAGAAACTAAAGTAGATTTGCAATGACAACCCTCCAACACCTGGCTCTCGCTCACACACAGCTATCATGTTAGTGCAACTCTCACCGTGTTGAGAACTGTCAGCTAGGGGCCATGAGCGGGGAGATACTCAAATGGTGCAGAACTTTTGATGAGATGCACTGTGTGGGTTTGCGGGAGATGGAAAGATAACAGCCATTGAATGATAAACAAATGAGGGCAAGCTAAATGCTAATGTAAAAGGAGCTCAAGTACACTCAGCGTGGGGCCCATATCTCCATGACTTAGTGAAAGCTCCACAGGGGGTAAGGTAGAGAGGTGGAAGGGGCCCTGTACCCTCCAGCTATGCTTTCTTTGGGGAGGGAAGGGTATAATTACAGCCTATTCATTTCTCCTCCCTTGGTTTTTTCAAGAACACATTGGTCCAGACCCCTAACAGCTTTTAATTAGCCAGACCAGCTGAGGGGGGGAGGTGGAGGTAGAAGATGGGGGTACATAAAAGCAAGCGTTTTCTCAAAAGCAATGACTAAAAGCTATGAATGAAATTAGCAACAGAATCCATCCTTTTGTTGCCTTTTGACAAGCATGCTTATTTTCATGGAGAGGTCAGCAAGGTCCCTAACAAGGGCACGGTGTGGGAAGAAAGCTGCGCTCAATACAACCACAAATGAGTCTGAACTTCCGAAGAAGCCACTAGAACACTCTCAAGTGTTTTTCTAACCGGTTTTAAGGATGTAGACTTGGACATGATGAGAGGGAAGACAGTTTGGCCAATTAAGCTGCAGCAGATGTATTCTTTTTGCTTTTCCATAAACACACACACACAACTGCACTGCAAGCCACACAAAAAACTCTTTGGATGGTAGTGATCAGCCTATTAGTAGCGGCTAACAAGAGCAGAGCTGGTTTTAGCCAACAAAGCATGTTTTGACAGGTAGGTTAGCAACACTAACTAGCAAGGAGGCGGGGCTGTGGAGGGCTAGTGGTTTGGAGCCAGTGTGTCTGGGCTCGAGCCAGGGGTCTTTACGGCAGTCACAACAACAACAGGGGGGCGATGAAGCACTTTGATGCCTTACACACACACACACACACACACACGACTGCAGACTCACCGGAGCTGTTGTCACTTTCACCTCACGCGATGCACACACACTTTCAGAGCAGTTAAAACACAGATTGAGTTGCTGGATTAGACCTTGTTACCCCTGAGGGTGTAATCAGAGTCATGCATATATATCAATCTTTCTGCACCTCGTGGCTCTTGGCTGACAGTTTGCTTGCAGTGCACTCATCACTGGCCATCGAGATATCACATGGAACTAAAGACAACACTGGAACACGTTAGATAACGTTCCTGGATGAATCTGAATCTTTAAGACTGATTGCATTTTTAACCTTTCTAACCACAGTATTTTGAAAATGCAGAATATAGAGACACAGGAGCCTAGAAGAAAGCCATAAAACTAAATTAAAGGTGAAGATGAAAAGAGTGAAGTGTCTCCCATATGTCTGTTGGGGCTTTGATGGTGGAGTTTGAGAGGAGACAGATAGAGACAGCAAATTGGTTGAAAGAGCCGCTCACACCCCGGTATAAAAATAGTTAAACTGTCATAAGGGTTCTGACATGATTTGTAGACACTGGGCTCGAGGCCAAATAAGGGAAAAGGTGTGTACAGTGATTAGGATGATGGACGTTACGAGACTTGAGGTGTGTTTTTGGACTCAAACAAAACAAAACCCGTTCATCCTGATCAAGCTCTTTCACAGTTACGTAAATACAGAATAACAAACAAGCTCACGTGTCGCCCTGACAGCTAGTCACAACATTAACCCTACCTGTTCAAGCATGTGTCGACCTGGCCTGATCATCTGCAGGTGTTATGTGTTTTCGAGGGTTTGCAAATCTGGCGATAACTGTGACTAACCTTCTCCCCTTCCTGTCTGTCTGCAGCTTTTTGTGGGATGAGTACACGGTGGAAGTGCGTATCAATGACTATCTGGACATCATTTGCCCCCACTACGCCCACGGAGAGGTGTCATCGCACGCCGCCGAGCGATATGTGCTGTACATGGTGGAGAAGGAGGACTATGATGTGTGCAAGCCTCACTCCTTTGACCAGCTGCGTTGGGAGTGCTCACGCCCGTTCGCCCCGCACGCCCCGGAAAAATTCTCCGAAAAGTTCCAGCGTTTCACCCCCTTCACCCTGGGCAAGGAGTTTCGACAGGGAGAAAGCTACTATTATATCTGTAAGTACCATACTGTTTCTAATAGTGATGCACAGATATATCGGCTCAACATCGGTATCGGACGATATTTACCATTTTGACTGATATCGGTATCGGTCTGTACAGATGGACGATGTTAATCTGTCAGAGAAAGAAACGCCCATTCAAAAAGTCTCAATGCAGGGCCACGAAATGAAGTCAAATTAATATTTCTCAATTAATAAATACACTTAAAGCAGTTGATTTCTTTGTTTACAAAAGCATAGCCTACTTAAAACATGTAAAAATATTATAATTATATTGGAATCGGTATCAGCCAATTTGCTAATTGAAATATCGGTATCAGCCAAGAAAATCCATATCGGTGCATCCCTAGTTTCTAGATGTTAATAACACCACTGACATTTTGTGAGCTTGGACTAAAAGCATTTCTTTCTGATTTTCCGCAGCTAAGCCAATGCATCACCATGGACAGGAGTGTTTAAGGCTTCGAGTGGATGTGGCTGGACATAACGGCTCTGGGAAGAACCATATAGACAAATCTAAAGCAGAGGAATCACGAAAGGCCTTTGACGCAGGGAAGATAAAGTTCCAGGTCAATGGAGGAGTGCACAACCCTTCTAACACGCTCCCAGCAGGTGAGGGCTCCAACACTAATGACCACAGTCAGTCTGAGGTCCAGGCTAGCTCAGTAGGCTTTGTTTTAGTTGCCTGAACGGTGAAACTAAATCCGCTCTTTCCTTCCTTTGTTTTTTAGATGACCCTGATGTGATGGAGCCCAATGTTCAGAGGAGTATCGGCAGCTCAGGAACACAGCTGGCTTCCCTCTCACTCTTCTTCACCTTGATATCAGTCTCATTAGCACTCTGGCTACAATAAGACTTAACGGGACTATATCAGAGACAATACTAACCCTTTGCTGGTCATTGGGACTATGAAGAGAGATTTTTATACAGATTTTTTATATGAATGAAGTGTGTGTTTGACGTGGTTGTGCGAATGCGGGATGTGGATCATTCCAAAGAAGAAGAACCTTGAAGATTTTTTCTACTACATGAGTATGTTCATTCTTGTACTGGACCATAACACGCACATGTTTTAACTGAGCAAAACTGCGAGCAGCCCAAACAAAATACATGTCACCGGTACACATTTATGCACTGTATTGAGCTCATACTGTTTGTATTCAAATGTCATATAAAGTGGTAGCTGTTGTCAGTAGTTGTGTAGCACTCGGCTCCCATATATTATAATTGTAAATTCTCACAAAGCAAGTATTCAATGTCATTTTTTGTATCCATCAAACTCAGTGTTCTCACATGTAACAAGCGGTTTCGGGAGCTGAGCTTCATTCATAATTATGGTCTGTTGTGTCGACATTATCATGGTACATTGGCGGACATTTGACCCAACATGCACAGATCTCTCACTGAAGAGACTTTCCTGATAAAACATTTGACTCTGTAGTTTTTGTTATCTCATTTTGTAAATGTGTAAATTTGTACATAGAAAAAAAGTTATAAGAAAGTGTTTTAAAATGTGAAACTCTTTGGTGAAATAAAAATACTGTGATGTTAACTCTGTCTTGTTTATCTTTGAAAGTCGGCTGACATCATTCTGAAAGTTGAAAAAGGGCATCTGGACGAGGTTTTGATTGTTGAAAAGCTTTCATCTGCCAATCCAGCAGACTTCTTCAGTTCTGGTTAGAAAGGTTTGTGAGCTGAGATTTATA